>CAMXCT020000312.1:100522-248022 GCA_947184155.2 Cladocopium goreaui
TGCCGGACCTCAACCACGCCCAGCCACGCCCAGTGTTCCCTGCCGGACCTCAACCACGACCAGCCACGCCCAGTGTTCCCTGCCGGACCTCATCTGCGAGTATCCATGCCAAGTGTTCCCTGCCGGACCTCATGTAGGAAGATATGGGACAAAGAATGTGCAGAAGAAAGCTAGAAAGAATGTCATAAAGAATGTCAGAAGACATGCCAGAAGATATGCCAGATAGAATGCCAAATAGAATGCCAGATAGAATGCCAGATAGAATGCCAGAAGATATGTCAGAATATATGCCAGAAGATATGCCAGATAGAATGCCAGAAGATATGTCAGATAGAATGCCAGAAGATATGCCAGATAGAATGCATCAGATTTGCCAGATAGAATGCCAGAAGATATGCCAGAAGATATGCCAGATAGAATGCCAGATAGAATGCCAGATAGAATGCCAGATAGAATGCCAGAAGATATGCAGATAGAATGCCAGATAGAATGCCAGAAGATATGTCAGATAGAATGCCAGAAGATATCCAGATAGAATGCCACGAAGATTTGCCAGATAGAATGCCGAGGATTTCCGAAGATATGCCAGATCATATGCCAGAAGATATGCCAGATAGAATGCCAAATAGAATGTCAGAAGATATGTCAGATAGAATGCCAGAAGATTTGCCAGTAAGAAAATGTATAAATGTCATGGTGGGGATCACACGAAGTAAAGTAATTTTTACTGCCAAAAAAAACTGGACACAATAGAGGACCACCACAACAAACACACTATTGAGGATCAAGGTTGCTCATGAACAAAACTGTAAAAATTGAAAAAAACTTCAGACAACAGTTGGACACAATAGAGGACCACCACAACAAACACATTATTTAGGATCAATATTGCTCATGAAAAAACTGACAAATATTCAATTACTTTACTTCGAGTGATCCCCACCATGACATTTCAAAACAGCTTGTTGACACCACTTTTGTCCTGGCATTCTATCTGGCATTCTATCTGGCATATCTCCTGGAATATCTTCTGACATATCTTCTGGCATTATATCTGGCATATCTTCTGGCATTCTATCTGACATGCTATCTGGCATATCTTCTGGCATTCTATCTGGCAGATCTTCTGGCATTATATTCTGACATATCTTCGGGCATTCTATCTGGCATTCTATCTGGCATTCTATCTGGCATATCTTCTGGAATATCTTCTGGCATATCTATCTGGCATATCTTCTGGCATATTTTCTGGCATTCTACCTGGCAAATCTTCTGGCACTCTATCTGACATTTTATCTTCCTACATGCGGTCCGGCAGGGAACACTTGGCATGGATACTCGCGGTTGAGGTCCGGCAGGGAACACTGGGCGTGGATGGCCGTGGTTGAGGTCCGGCAGGGACCACTGGGCGTGGATGGCCGTGGTTGAGGTCCGGCAGGGAACACTGGGCGTGGATGGTCGTGGTTGAGGTCCGGCAGCGCACACTGTGGATCGCGAGTCGCAGTTGAGCAGGAGGACGAGGAGGACAACGAGGACGACGAGGACAACGAGAGGACGACAAGGATGACAAGGAGGAGGAGAGGAGGAGGAGGAGAGGAGGAGGAGAGGAGGACGAGGCAGGAGGAGGAGGAGGAGGCAACTGACATAAAATCTAACAACCCTCACCTGGCAGGTGGGGAACAAAAAAACTGAAAAAAAAGTATAATCAAAACACATAATAAAGAAAAAAAACAAAAACATGAAATAGATTAAGCAACAAATTAAGAAATAATTTAAAACAATTTCAAAATATTAATAAGAAAAAAAACTGAAAATACACCAAACAAAAAATTCAACAAAACCGATCCACCCAATCATTTTCCCTGGGTCTGAAAAATTTCAGAAAAATCAACAAAAGCGACCTACCACACTAATCAGGATCCCACATTAATCACTTTTATAATCAGGATTTGAGACTATCCATTTGTAAAGCCTCAAACATGATCCAGCACACCATCAAAACAGGTTTTCGATATAAAGGAATTTCATTTTCTTAAATGTATAGACTTACTTATGGAACTGCATTATATATATATATACACATGCGTTTGCACTTATATTTATAAATGCATACAATTATTTACATAAATATGTGCAATCCGTTTGATTGAATTGTAGTGACGCCATTTGGAAGTTATTGGGGCATCAGGTTGAAGCGCCCTACGAAATAATTGATTCAGTTTACTTGGAGGTTTCCAGTTTCCAGTTATGTTTCATGTTCATTTGGATCGGATCCCGCTCCAGTCCCAAAAGGACCCGGTGATTTCCGCCACGTTTGAGGAGACCATGTGGCTTCAGCTGGTGGCAGATATGCGCAAATTTCCACTTTCTTGGAACGCCCATCTACACAAGGACTGGTGGTGAGCATGATGATGAGGCAGCAGTTGTACTCATGATTATATATATAATATAATATATACATATATAATTTATATAATTATATACAATACATGTATACAACCTCCGGTCATCAAAGGTAGCAATGAACAATTCCCTTCAATAAATGGATGTTTTTTTGCTGGGAAACCATCTACAAACCGGCAAAATTTCCATTGCCACATTTGATGATTGGGGGGGTATTAGTGTAGTGTATAATGCATGTTTGATGACCGTCAGAACATTTGAGTTTTATTATCAATGAGAATTTCAGCATCCCAATATAATGGAGGTACTGTACCATATAAGGCCATATTTTGTGGCGATATTCCCTTATATAGCCCTTGCATAGGCCTTATATATGGCAGGGACCTCCAATCAATCGGTTCCCGAGATGGCCAGTGATATTAGGTGCATTTTTTTGTGGTCAACCCATAAAGTTTCCTGTGCCATTTGGGTCAGATCAAGGCCCGGAATCGCTACAGGAATGTTCATAAATTGTGATCCAATGAGTTAAACTGGCGGTTTGCTAGGATAATTAATGGGATGTACATGGATGTACCACTTGGTAGTTTAGTATAGCTATGGAAAAAAGCATGAAAAACACCGTTTTGAAGAGATGAATCATGGAACCAAATGGGCCATCTATACTTTAGCAAAGTGTTGAAAAGTGTAGAAAAAAAGGCGCCTGCAAGGTGGTACTCTCTCAGTTTTAAGTTGGTCTGTAAACATATACTATACACTGTATACATTTATGGTGGTTTCCATAAATGGAGGTACCCCAAAATGGATGGTTTATAATGGAAAATCTTATTAAAATGGATGATTTGGGGGAACCCCTATTCTAGGAGACCCCCATATATATATATGACATTATATGACATAGATTGTTCGATATCTACCCAGATGTACCCGCCGTAAACTCGAGTTATAAGGGTTCTAAACCAAAACTATCCAAAACTGCTTTTCCCAAAACAGGGGCACCACGGCACATAAATCTTTGTCACGCTGGCACCCAAGAACAACTTATAGCAACTACGTTGCTACCAGAGTGTCCAGGAAAGTCTGTCAAGGAGAGTCTGTCCATAAAAAGGGGCGAGCACTTGCTTGTGCACTTATGATTTGCCTCGCTTGTGCACTTGCGATTCTCCTCGCTTGTGCACTTATGATTTTGTATGATTTTGTTGTCGATGCCATTCGGATGCCAGCCTCCTGTGGGTACCCCATTTTTACGGGGAATTTTTTTCTTCCTCCCCGGGGAATTTTCCCGGCTAAGTTCCCGCAGACTGGTGTGCCAGGAAGCAAGGCAGCAAGCAAGCAAGCAAGCAAGCAAGCAAGCCAGCCAGCCAGCCAGCAAGCCAGCCAGCCAGCCAGCAAGCAAGCAAGCAAGCCAGCCAGCAAGCCAGCAAGCCAGCCAGCCAGCCAGCCAGCAAGCAAGCAAGCAAGCAAGGCAGCAAGCAAGCCAGCCAGCAAGCCAGCCAGCCAGCAAGCCAGCAAGCCAGCCAGCCAGCCAGCAAGCAAGCAAGCAAGGGAGCCAGCGAGCAAACCAAGCAAGCAAGCAAGCAAGCAAGCCAGCAAGCAAGCAAGCCAGCCAGCAAGCCAGCCAGCCAGCAAGCCAGCAAGCCAGCAAGCCAGCAAGCCAGCAAGCCAGCCAGCCAGCAAGCAAGCAAGGGAGCCAGCGAGCAAACCAAGCAAGCAAGCAAGCCAGCCAGCAAGCAAGCAAGCTAGCAAGCCAGCCAGACAGCCAGCCAGGCAACCAGCAACTGTACCACTGTACCACTGAAATTATTGTTGCCGTGGCGGGTCGGTCGTGATGGTTGGTGCTAGGATACCCAGAATGGGAAAGTGATATGTCCAGATGGCAGTGATCATAATAAATGTTATACCATGGAAAAAGAAACAAAGTGATGTGAAATTCAAAAGTTGCAAAGAAAAACCTGCAACTTTGGCGATCCAGGTATGTATATATGCATATGTACAGGTTGTCATTTAGATACATATTTTGTGGCTATTTATTTGCGCATATCCAACAAAAACAACAGCAACAACAGTAACAACAACCATAACAACAATAAACACAATAACAACAACGATCACAAGAGCAAGCATCACAACAACAATCATCACAACCACAACAACAACAACAACAACAACAACAACAACAACAACAACAACAACAACAACCATCACAACAACAACAACAACCATCACAACAACAACAACAACCATCACAACAACAACAACAACAACAACAACAACAACCACAACCACAACCACAACCACAACCACAACCACCACAACAACAACAACAACAACAATCACAACAACAATCACAACAACAACCATAGCAACAGCAAACATCACAAGAACAAACATCGCAACAACAAACATAACAAAGAAACAGCAACAAACATTACAACAACAGACAGCACAACAACAAACATAACAGCAACAAACGTAACAACAAATACAATAACATAGAAGGTTCCAGCTCCCAAATTCTACGAAGAGCACGCAAACTGAAAGGTTCCTGCGCGCAAATGCGGCAAACAGCATGATAAATAGAAGGTTCCTGCGCCCAAATGCGGCAAATAGCATGCAAAATAAAAAGTTCCAGCGCCATAATGCTGCAAATAGCATGCAACATGGAAGGTTCAGCTCCAAAATGCTGCAAATAGCACGCAAAATGAAAGGTTCCAGCTCCAAAATGTTGCAAATAGCATCCAGCATGGAAGGGAAGTGGCACGATAGATGCAGGGGACGGAAAACAGAACAGATCAGGAAAAAAATTCCCCGGGGCAGGAGAAAAAAAATCCTGGCGAGATTCGGCACTCCTCCTGTGCCATGGGGCACAGTAAGCTGTTAGTTTTAGACATGCATGTCCTGTTTGGTACAAAAATGTTTGCATTATTGTTGGGGTCAATGGTGTTTTGCATTGTTAATGCAAAACATGTGGAACTGCTGCGTCAATACGGGTTTGATCTAAGGGTTGAAAAGTCTTGCCTGTCAAGTTTGACTGGTATCTTGTTTATGACCCCCCCTCCCCCCCGTTCCCCCACCCCCCTCGCCCCTTGTTCCCATATGCAACCCCCCCCCCCTCCCCCCTCCATCCCCCCCCCCCTCCCCCAACCCTATTGCACCCCCCCCCCCCCCCCCTTTCCCCCCTCCCCCCCCATTTCCCCCTCCCCCCTCTCCCCCCCTCCCTCCCCCTGTTCCCCCCTCCCCCCCTTGTTCAGGTAAGTGCGCAAGTGAGTGAAATTTGGTGGTGAAGTGCGCAAGTGAGGGTAAGTGCGCAAGTGAGTGAAATCCTAAGTGCGCAAGTGAGGGCTTTGCCCATGAAAAGGGCCAACTAAATAGGACTTCTACCGTATTGAAGATTGGGGGTAAGGGATTCGTACATATTGGCTGTAGTGTTGTAGTGTTAATGGCCTCATACATCTCCATTATGAAATTCTTTATTGACCCTTCAATCCTGTATCATGTGAATCTGAAATGAAACTCAGCTCCCTAATAAAATCGACGATATAAATTAGACAGTATGAAACATGCCATTGCCAGAGGCTGTTTCCAATTAATATTTCTCATGAAACCACCATTTATGTAGCACATCACCATTTAACTGTACCCCCAACATCTCCCAAATGCCGTGGCATTCCGTGGCGGTTTGTCTTCCAGGACTTGAGAGGTGCACTTTTGGGGCGTCAACTGCATTTAGCCCAACGCTTTGCTCGCTCCCCCGGCCTCCGACGCC
This sequence comes from Cladocopium goreaui, assembly GCA_947184155.2. Lineage (NCBI taxonomy): Eukaryota > Dinophyceae > Suessiales > Symbiodiniaceae > Cladocopium > Cladocopium goreaui. Next base: position 106,689 of record CAMXCT020000312.1, read on the forward strand.
GATTGGATCAGGACAGTGTCAGATCTTTTTGTGGGAATTGCTTACGGGATGACTAGCTGCACCAGGGCCTATGGTAACATACATTATATATATATATATATGCACATACAGATTGCATATAACTATATAATGCATTCGGATTGCAAACCAACTTTTAAAGCAACTTCTATTACAGTATTATGTAGATATTTCATAATGCAGATACATTTAATGTGCACTGATTATGGCAACGAGCTACTGGCCATGGAGGAATCTAGATGATGTAACGTTTGCCAGGCGCCAGTGCATTTGGAATACCCACACGGTGGTGCCTCCCAGATCTGTTTGTTGCCTTGTAAATTGTTTTTCTGTAAGTATTAGTGTTTTATGTGTGTATATATATATATGTATATACGCTCAACGACTGGGCTTTGCCCAGGTCTTGCAGCGTAGAGGGTCCCCATTCCCAATCAAATGTTGTTGCAACTTTGCATTCCATTGGGAAGATCGACAAAGGTATTAGGGAATATTAAAATCCCACCCCAGTTAAATTTCTACATTCATTGAAGATCTTCGATAAGGGTTTAATTCTCCCACCCCCGTTAAATTTATACATTCATTGAAGATCTTCGATAAAGGTTTAATTCTCCCACCCCCGTACAACTTCTACATTCATTGGAGATCTTCAATAAGGGTTTGATGATGATGATGATGATGATGATGATGATGATGCGCTGCCTGTCGTGGTTGCGGTTCCGGGCAAGGCCCAGGCATTGCCGTATATATATATATATACTGTATATATATATTGATATATTGATGTAGGTATGTATGTATGTATGTATGTATATATATGTGTGTGTGTATGTATATATTTATATTTGCATATTAATCTATTTTTCGAGCTTTTTTTTTTAAATATATATATATATGTGGCAGGGACCTTTGGGGTCTATTTCGTTCCTCCCCACACAAACGTAATCAAACGTAATTCTATTTGCAAATATACTATACACATAAGTAAATATGTCTACATGTGTGTACAAGTTCAACAGAAAGTCGCAATTTTTCCCTTCCCCCTCAACCTGCGCAGCGTCCGTTTTCTGCTCCAAGAGATGCTGTCACCAGCACGCGCGAACGCACGCCAATTTGAACTCTGGGCAGAAGAGTCCTCCAGTGTCAATTGTGTTGTTTTCCATCCCTGCAAGCTACAAAGTTTGGGAATGCGCATGCAAGTTTGGAACTCTTGTGCGCTCATGCATGGGAATGTTTTGGCTGTCAGGAGTTTGTAGTTGTTCAACTGGTTGCATGCTTAGTAAGAAGCATAGTTTTATAGAAAAAACACCTTAAAGGAACCTCATGGGCATGTAACACAAGCAACAAAGCAATGCAAACATGTTCCACCACTTCCACCTGTAGTGATGAAGAGGGAGGGTGATGGCGGCCAACCCCCTTCATTTTGTCATACTCATCACTTCATTGTTTTTGGCCCCGCTGTCGTCCCCTCTCAGGATCCTTCGAATGAAGAAGAGTTGCAAAAGCAGACCTTGGACCTCTTGGTGAACTTTGCATACAGGCTGCAGATGGATGGCCTGATGCCTGACCTGCCAGAACAGCCACCAGGTGAGCCCAGTAGTGGATCTGGTTTTCTGCGAGAAGTGGAAGGTTCCAAAGCCAAACACCCAGGTGCACCACTACTTGAAGCTTCTATGGCAATGGCACCTGGCCCAAGTCCAGGTATCTGCGCGTCTTCACCAGCCAGTGCAACTACGGTTTTGCCAGTTCAACCTGATGTTGGTTTGTTGGCACCTGCCACTCCTGAAGTACCCCTCTGAGGCTTCAGCAGCATGGCATGCATCCCCAAAGAACTACCTGGTCCAGTTCCAGAAGCAATGGGGGAGGTTGACCTGTACTCCTGACCAGGTGAAGAAGCTTCTTTATTGCACCAAACAAAAAGGCTCTCAAGCTTCGACTGGGTCTTCGTCTACTCAAGATGTATCTGATAGGAAAGTCATACATTTTCTCAAGCATCATATGTTTCTATGGTTTTGCTTTCTGTGTGGGATTCAAGTTTCTTGATCTATGCATTTAGTATTGTTCATTCTCAAGTACCAGAGTTCGTGCCTCCTCGAGGAACTTCTAGTGGAGGTTGGTTCAGGAAAGTTTCTGGGCTAGTAGTTGCTTGGAAGCTTGGAGAAGTGCACAGGATGAGATGCCTACTATAACGATGGGAAGAAGTTTCACGGGTGAAGGCGTATGTGGCAGCTTTGGTGGGCTACGTCAAAAAGTGTGGACGGCAAAAGAACTTGGAGGGTGAGTATGGCTTGAACACTTGTACTCGCTTAAGATCTTACTGACTCCAGCAAAGCCTGGGTGGTGAAAAAAAACCTTATATCAAACTATCAAACAATAAGAATTTCAATTCTGTTTGTAAATTGAAAATCAAGCAGTCGCAATTTTCAATTCAGAAATCGAAATTGAAAATCTACCAGTCACCATTTCAATTCAGAATTTAAATTGAAAATCAAACAGTCGCCATTTAAATTCAGAAATCTAATGGAAAATCAAACATTCACCATTTCAATTGAGAAATCTAAATTGAAAATCAAACACTCACCATTTCAATTCAGACAGTCCCATTTCAATTCAGAAATTTAAATTGGACAACAAACAGTTGGCATTTCAATTCAGAACCTTAACTTGAACCTACAATAGTATATTTTACTTTTCAGATTTTGATATTAATTTGGTTTACTATTTGGCACAACTAACATAATATAATGTAGTTTTTACATAAGCAGCCTTTAGGGCTTTCATTTTTAAGCCAAAAAGCACATTGATGCTTTCATTTTTTGAAGCTGTCACAAGTATAGCACATTGATGCTTCAGGTTTTGGTGTTCCATTAGTGCATCAGACATGTGTCCTTTGCATTTTTCTTGTCAAGCTGTAAGCTGTCAGGATGTCCAGTAATAGGGGTCAGGCACGGGGTTCAGCCACTGATCCAATGGTATCTCGACAGTTTCGAACCTGGACCTCATCCAATGGATGGAAGAGCCTCTGTGATGTGGAGATTCATCAATCAGGTTTTGATTCTTGATTACCAGGCTGAAATTCATCATGTTTTTTAAGCATACGGGAACTCAGGTAGTATGAGGATAGAAGTAAACAAATTGCTCGCTTGCTCAGGCAGGATGCTCTTGAGCACTTCAAGCAGAATGAAGGCCCACATCTTTTGCCTGCCAGCCTGGAGAACTTGATCAAAATCAGTTACATGTTGGCTGGGGTCCCTGTTCCTTTTGGCGATGCTATCTGCGCCTGATAGCTGCAGCTGTATGCCCATAGTGCATGGCAAGCCTGGATGAAAACATACTTGGGTGGAATCAAAATACTGTGGGAGGAGAAAAAATATTTAAAAAAAACACCATGTGGTGTACTTGTTCCCCACCTGCCAGGTGAGGGTTGTTAGATTTTATGTCAGTTGCCTCCTCCTGCCTCGTCCTCCTCTCCTCCTCCTCCTCGTCCTCCTCGTCCTCCTTGTCATCCTTGTCGTCCTTGTCGTCCTCGTCGTCCTCGTCGTCCTCCTCGTCCAACTGCGACCCGCGATCCACAGTGTTCTCTGTCGGACCTCAACCACGACCATCCACGCCCAGTGTGCCCTGCCGGACCTCAACCACGACCATCCACGCCCAGTGCCCAGTGTTCCCTGCCGGACCTGAACCACGACCATCCACGCCCAGTGTTCCCTGCCGGACCTCAACCGCGAGGATCCATGCCAAGTGTTCCCTGCCGGACCTCAACCGCGAGTATCCACGCCAAGTGTTCCCTGCCGGACCTCATGTAGGAAGATATGGGACAAAGAATGTGCAGAAGAAAGTTAGAAAGAATGTCAGGAGATATGCCAGATAGAATGCCAGAAGATATGTCAGAATATATGCCAGAAGATATGCCAGATAGAATGCCAGATAGAATGCCAGAAGATATGTCAGATAGAATGCCAGAAGATATGCCAGAAGATATGCCAGATAGAATGCATCAGATTTGCCAGATAGAATGCCAGAAGATATGCCAGAAGATATGTCAGATAGAATGCCAGAAGATATGCCAGATAGAATGCCAGAAGATTTGCCAGATAGAATGCCAGATAGAATGCCAGAGATATGTCAGAATATATGCCAGAACATATGCCAGAAGATATGCCAGATAGAATGCCAGATAGAACGCCAGAAGATATGTCAGAATATATGCCAGAAGATATGTCAGAATATATGCCAGAAGATATGTCAGATAGAATGCCAGAAGATATGTCAGAATATATGCCAGAAGATATGCCAGATAGAATGCCAGATTGAATGCCAGAAGATATGCCAGAAGATATGCCAGATAGAATGCCAGATAGACTGCCAGAAGATTTGCCAGATAGAATGCCACAAGAAAATGCCAGAAGATATGCCAGATAGAATGCCAGATAGAATGCCAGAAGATATGTCAGATAGAATGCCAGAAGATTTGCCAGTAAGAAAATCTATAAATGTCATGGTGGGGATCACACGAAGTAAAGTATTTTTTTTCTGGCCCAGTGGCTTTTCCTGCTATTTTGAAACTATTGTGGTTTATGCCCAAGGGGCTTTCATGTAAAGGTCCAGGGTTGGGTATGAGAGCCCACTGAGATTTATATGCTTCTAACCTTAAAGGGTCCCAGAACCCATTTCCACCTACTCTTGCTAAAGGTTTTGCTGATAGGGCTTTCATTTTATTGTGTAAACTAAATTGTTTCTGCCCAAAGGGGCTTTCATGTAAAGGCTTAAACTCCTTTATCCCATGCCCAAAGGGGCTGTCATAATTCTAACTTTGAAGGTTAGCAGAATCAATTCTCTCCTGCTTCTGCTGCAGTGGGCCCATAGGAATTATGAGCTCACCTTAGCCTAGATCCTTTGATCACCATGGCTACTTGGGACGTTGAGGACTTAGTCAAGGAGATTAGTGATATGGAAGCGATTTACCAAAGGAACGCTGGTTCACAGCTGGTGCCACGAATGCAGGAAGCTTTGCAGTCCAAAGTGAACGGTGTCCAATGCTCACTGCTTCTAACTTCTTGAAGCGTCCTGATGCTGTTCAAAATGGCATCTTGACTGCTGACACGAAGGCAGAGTTGCAAGCATTTCTCGAATCAAGGGCAGCCTCTTCAATCCAAGGGGCCACCAGGTTGCAGGCTACACCTCAAAGCATGACCACGCCTTGGAACTACTTGTCCCAAAGCGAATGGCAGCAGATGCAGAATGGCATCAACACAGTTGATGCTACCCACATGCTGATCAAAAGAATCAAAGTGTGTGTGGGTTGAAAAGCCTCAAAGAAGACACCAAGAAGTACTTGACATCCTTTTTGGTCAGCCTTCAGGTGAAATCACCAATGTCTTGCCTCCAGTTTTGAAATGTACAAATTTTGTGCTGGATACGTTCGAGGCTGTGGTGGCTCAACCTCTGCATGCTGGTTTGCCAAGGTACCCACCTAGCCCCCACGACATTGGGGAGGCACTGGGTTTGTAAAATCTTTGGTGATGGCTGCTTTCAAGCTGATAATTTTGAAGTCAAAATTTAGCCATGACATAATCCCTAAACACACACACACATGGACACGTATACATATTTCCATTTGAACATGAACACTTGCAGGCTTTCTGCTTGCTCGCTACCAGTCATATGATAAACCTTGGAAGCATTGCCAAGAAAGTCACGGTGAGCGGAACTGCCAAGGAACTCAGGGCTGTGGCCACTCCACAGGCAACCTCTCAGCAGTTGCCAGCAGAGCCTTCGACAGGGAAAGATCCTACAAATGGAGAAACAGGCCAGAGCTTTGGATGCCTTGAGCCAGAAAATCTTGAACAATGATAGCTTGGAGGAGCCTGCTTCCAGCAACTCCTTGCTCTCAGATGGGGCCGGCCCAAGGGACTCCACCTCTTTGACTCCCAAAGCTTTGCCGGCAGTTCCAGCTGTTTTGCCTCTACCTGCGCCTTCTGACTGTGCTGCACCTGCTGGAGGACATGATGGCACCCAGGCAAAAGCCTTGAGGGCTATGAAGCTGAGGCCAAACACATGCTCACCAAGAGGAAGGGCAATGATTTGGATACTGCCATGAAGAGGCCAGCTACTAAGAAAAGCCTAGCCAAAGCAGAGCCCAAGCAAAAGGCCATTGTGAAGAAGAATGCTGAGGAAGCAAAGCATGTCACACCAGCTTTCCCCAAAGGAATCTATGGATGTGTCAGATGCCGTGGCAGTGTGAGTGGCTGTGACAAGTGCCAGTCTCCCTACTTTGGGGGGACTCAGTCTCAGTTCAAGACAGGAATACAACAAGTGGTACAAGAAAAGCAGCAGGGGAACAAAAGGAAGTGTAAACATTTCCTTGGTCTGACAAAAGATCGTGGGCTGCCTTGTGGTAAATAACCATGCAAACACCGCAATGATAAATCATACAGGCAGTGGGGGAAAACAGAAACGCTTAGGCTTTCTCTGGACATACTTATCGAGACATATTTTCCAGCATGAAAGCAAGTGGCCACTAACTTGCAGTGCTGCCCTTGGTTCTGCTTGTTGTTTTTCAGTTTTGGCTTCAAGAGCTATCATTTGAAATCCGTTTGCCTGCAAGGGCTTTTTTGTTTGAATCAGTAGTACAGCATTGTGGGCACAGCTGTCTGCAAGGCTACTGCATGAAGCAAGGCCTGGCCCAAGGCAATGTGTGCCAAATCTGCAAATGACATGTTTGGAGGCCATGTTAGCAGCAGGTTCCACAGCAGGCCATGGAACACTAGTTTTTGCCTTTCACACAGTCATACTCCAACATTGTCTCAAGAAATGCTTCCAGCCAGCCATGCCAGACTTTCCAACCTGGAAGCCATATTGACTTTGGCAGCCCAGGAAGGCATTCCTGCCAGCCACAAAAGGAAACAAATCAGAGAGTTTGTTGAGCAGGTCATTGCTGGCCTTCAGCTATGATTTTGGAAGAGGACCCTGTGGAATTGGCATTTGCCAACATCTTTAGCTATTTGGCTGGTGCTTATGCAGCTGGTGGCTGCTTTGCGGATTATTTGGACAAGGTACATGACAACAACCCTAGTTCCTTCAACAACCCTTGGTCTTGCATTCTTTATGTAGATGAACTGCACCCTGGAAACCAATTGGCAGGGAATTCTAGGAATACATGGGCAATTTACTGTTCATCTGCCCAGTTTGGGGCCACGCTGTCAAATTCCGAAAGTTGGTTGACATTGCTTGGGGAGAGGAGTAAGCAAGTCTCACAGCTGGCAGCCAGCATGGGCCAATGTTTCAGGTTGATCCTGGAGCACACGTTTGACAACAAATATGCTCATCCTCATTCCGGGGTACTTTTACAGGGAGGTCCTAAAAGACTGAAACTCTCTGTTGGATATTGCAACAGACCAAGAAATCCTGTCCTCGTGGGCAAGGATGCAAGAGAGGAGCACAGCTTGCAACAAAACCGAGTTCAGAAGGTGGAGCCAGGCTTCTGGGGTTGATTATTCCCAGCATTCACTCTTGCTGAGTGACAAGCTGAAGTCCCAGAACCTTCTGAGACCAATCACCCAATACATGCATGATTATATGCATGGGCTCTGCCCAGATGGTGTGCTGAACTGCGTATTTTTTTTTGTGGATCCAACCGCTTGCTTCCAGTGGTGTGGCTGAGATTTGGAAGGCACATGGCTTTGTGCAACTTTGGGCCCAGCCTGCCATTCACAAATGCAATTTGCGAAGGTTATTTCTGCCCAAAGCAGTGGAAGGCCACAAAAAAGCTGGGAAATTCAAATGCTCATCCTCAGAGATTCTGGGTCTGTACCAGGTGCTGGCACACTATGTCCAAATTTGCTGCTTGCCTAATGGCATTTGTCTTCTGGGGCCAACTTGCTCTTTGGCTTGGTGCAAAGTTTTGGATTATTGCCTATCCATCCCTGCTTTGGAAAAGCCTGACCACAAGCAATTGCTTTCATTTGTTGAAGCAGCATTGGAGGCAACTGTTGCAGCTGACTGGTCTGAAGAATTCGAGCCAAAGATGCACTGGTCACTTCATATTATAGTCAAAGTCTCCAGAGGCATGGCCAATTACCTGCACGCTGGACCATGGAAAGGAAGCACAAAGGCATTAGAAAACATGGGAATGTCTTGTGCAACACTACCCATTGGGAAACTTCTTTGATGAAGTCTGTCATTGCAGAGCACATCTGTACATTGGGTGAAGAGTCAAGATTGTTAGAGAAGGCACCTGCCTACAAAATGCAAAGGGGGCCCCACAAAGAAGATGACGGCATTCCTATGCAATGCTGGCGTGGTTCCTGTGGGAATGCCTTGCATGCAGAGCTCTTGTTGTAAACTTTTTTCTGGGGCAACAATTACTTCTGGTGATGTTGTCTTTTTGCACAATGGAGGCTCACCAGCTTTCAATGCAGCTCAAGAGCATTGCTTTTTGAAAGTCCCATGTGGTGATGTGGCCCTTGTCGAAAAATATTTGTTCCAGGAAATTTCAAACAAACAAAATGTTTCCAAATGGACAGTGGCGGTGCCCAGAAATCCGGGTCTTGCTTCTTTACAAGAAATCTCGTGTGCTGTCACTTACAATGCTGCCAAAGGCAGGGTGACATGCCTCACCCCTGCATTCTTGCAACTTTGAAGGGACATGCAATTTCCATCCACAGCAAATGTCTTTGGAAAACAAGCTTCGATGGTATGCACAACAGCCGCAACGTTTTATTTTTACTAATCTTTCTGAAGCCTGCTGCAAAGCCAACCGCTGGAAACACTTCAGCTGGGTTTCCGTGAGTTAAATGGCCACAAATCCTGTTGAACTTCACCTCACTCTGCACCAAAGCCTCCCGGAACCTTCTCCGGAAACCAGGCTCTGGAGGATTAAAAGGATTAAAAGGATTAAATCATTTAATCCTTTTAATCCTTTTAATCCTTTTAATCATTTTAATCCTTTTAATCCTCCAAACCTCCCCGAATCCCGAGAAAAGCCCCGCACTTTAATTCTTTAAATCCTTTTAATCCTTTTAATCCTCCAAAAGGCTCTGGAGGATTAAAAGGATTAAATCATTTAATCCTTTTAATCCTTTTAATCCTTTTAATCCTTTTAATCCTTTTAATCCTCCAAACCTCCCCGAATCCCGAGAAAAGCCCCGCACTTTAATTCTTTAAATCCTTTTAATCCTTTTAATCCTCCAAAAGGCTCTGGAGGATTAAAAGGAATAAAAGGATTAAAAGGATTAAAAGGATTAAATCATTTAATCCGTTTAATCCTTTTAATCCCCAAAGGGCTCTGGAGGATTAAAAGGATTAAATGGATTTAAATATATTTCTCAAGGGCTTGGACCGGGAATTCCGGACCCCCTGCAGGATTAAAAGGATTAAAAGGATTAAAGGGATTAAAAGGATTAAATAATTTAATCCTTTTAATCCTTTTAATCCCCCAAAAGCTCTGGAGGATTAAAAGGATTAAAAGGATTAAATCATTTAATCCTTTTAATCCATTTAATCCCCCAAAAGGCTCTGGAGGATTAAAAGGATTAAATCATTAAATCCGTTTAATCCCTTTAATCCTCCAAAAGGCACGGGGGGATTAAAAGGATTAAAAGGATTAAATCATTTAATCCGTTTAATCCTTTTAATCCCCCAAAAGGCTCTGGAGGATTAAAAGGATTAAATGGATTTAAATATATTTCTCAAGGGCTTGGACCGGGAATTCCGGACCCCCTGGAGGATTAAAAGGATTAAAAGGATTAAATCATTTAATCCTTTTATTCCTTTTAATCCACCAAAAGCCTCTGGAGGATTAAAAGGATTAAAATGATTTAATCCTTTTAATCCTTTTAATCCTTTTAATCCTCCAAAAGCCACGGGGGGATTAAAAGGATTAAAAGGATTAAATCATTTAATCCTTTTAATCCTTTTAATCCTCCAAAGCCTCTGGAGGACTAAAAGGATTAAAAGGATTAAATGCTTGGTCCTCACATTGGGGTTCTGGGGGCTCTGGAGGATTAAAAGGATTAAAAGGATTAAAGGGATTAAAAGGATTAAATGATTTAATCCTTTTAATCCTTTTAATCCCCCAAAAGCTCTGGAGGATTAAAAGGATTTAAAGGATTAAATCATTTAATCCTTTTAATCCATTTATTCCCCCAAAAGGCTCTGGAGGATTAAAAGGATTAAAAGGATTAAATCATTTAATCCTTTTAATCCGTTTAATCCTCCAACAGGCACGGGGGGGATTAAAAGGATTAAAAGGATTAAAAGGATTAAATCATTTAATCCTTTTAATCCTTTTAATCCTCCAAAGCCTCTGGAGGACTAAAAGGATGAAAAGGATTAAATGCTTGGTCCTCACATGGGGGTTCTGGGGGCTCTGGAGGATTAAAAGGATTAAAAGGATTAAAGGGATTAAAAGGATTAAATGATTTAATTCTTTTAATCCTTTTAATCCTTTTAATCCTTTTAATCCTCCAAAGCCTCTGGAGGACTAAAGGGATTAAAAGGATTAAATGCTTGGTCCTCACATTGGGGTTCTGGGGGCTCTGGAGGATTAAAAGGATTAAAGGGATTAAAAGGATTAAATGATTTAATCCTTTTAATCCTTTTAATCCCCCAAAAGCTCTGGAGGATTAAAAGGATTAAAAGGATTAAATCATTTAATCCTTTTAATCCATTTAATCCCCCAAAGGCTCCGGAGGATTAAAAGGATTAAATCATTTAATCCTTTTAATCCGTTTAATCCCCCAAAGGCTCTGGAGGATTAAAAGGATTAAAAGGATTAAATCATTTAATCCTTTTAATCCGTTTAATCCCCCAAAGGCTCTGGAGGATTAAAAGGATTAAAAGGATTAAATGATTTAATCCTTTTAATCCGTTTAATCCCCCAAAGGCTCTGGAGGATTAAAAGGATTAAAAGGATTAAATCATTTAATCCTTTTATTCCTTTTAATCCACCAAAAGGCTCTGGAGGATTAAAAGGATTAAAAGGATTAAATCATTTAATCCTTTTAATCCTTTTAATCCTCCAAAAGCCACGGGGGGATTAAAAGGATTAAAAGGATTAAATCATTTAATCCTTTTAATCCTTTTAATCCTCCAAAGCCTCTGGAGGACTAAAAGGATTAAAAGGATTAAATCATTTAATTCTTTAAATCCTCTCAATGTTCCAAAAAGCTTTGAAAATTATCATAATTAACCGGAACAAAATGGTACCTAAAGGTCTCTCGATCATATATATATATATGATATATAGTTATTAAAATTTGATTTAATGTTAATTTTCATTTTGTGTATGGTCTGTTATTTGATATGTTTTGAAACATATAATATGTATATTTATTGAATATTCAGTTTTTATATATCAAGAAAAGTTATATGTATTAGATATGTGTTCAACATAAGTGTTGTTTATTTTTGATTAATTATATATATATGTTTCTTATTCACGAAATAATACATTTAATATAGTACGATGTACATATAGAATTTAATATCTTTAATATGTATATGTATTTGTAAATACATGTAATACATATATATATATATTAGAGCAAATAAATATGTATATATATATATGCATCATAAAGCCTAGTTAAACTTGTTATCCAAGGAAGTTTGGAAATCAAACTTCTGACAGTATGGACAGATGAAGCAGCAGAGGTGGGAAGAGTCAAAGAAGAGAAGAGCAAGAAGAGAAAGAGTCAGGAGAAAGAAGATCGAGGTGCGCGAAAAAGTAGAAAAGTCGCGAAACACTATGCTTTCCAATGTTTTGTGGCTCTGGCGGGCGGGTTGAAAAGTAGGCTGGCTAAAGCGGCGGGTGTGGAGCCATTTGGTTAGATGAGAGATCAAAAATTGCACACCACTGTGGTGCTAAGCAGATTTTGAAGTCAAACTGCTAACACCTTACGTCCGGAGCAATTTTTGCTGTTGAGCTGTTGAAAAAGAGCAAGCGACTATATGGCTCGAAGCACATGTCCACTTCAGGATGTTAAAGCCACCTCGGGTTCGGAGCACTTTTGGAAGGTGAGCTGTTGAAAAACCGCACGAAGCACATTTCCCACTCAAAATGTTAAAAGCACCGCGGGTTCGGAGCACTTTTGGCAGGTGAGCTGTTGAAAGTGCAAGCGACTGTGGCGTGAACTCATTTGGACGTCAGAATGTTCAAAACACTGGGGGTTCGGAGCTTTTTTGGCAGTTGAGATGTTGAAAAAGCGCACGCCACCTACACCTACAACTACAATTACCTTTGCAAGAGACCCCAAACAGTGTGGGGAAGGGGACCGGGTGGTTACATTACAATTACAACTACAACTAAATTACAACTACAACTACAACTACACGACAACTACAACTACAACTACAACTACAACTACACTGCACTAAAGACAGCGGGAGAGATAGAGAGATGCAGAGAGAAGGTGACGGAGAGTGTGAGAGAGAGAGGGAGGGGGGAGAGAGAGAGATTCAGAGCCTCAACCACCTTTCGATCCATAAGTGGGTTCGCTCTGCCATCCATGCATCACAACAATTCACCTCTCCTATAGTTTCCTATCTTTGAAACTTCCGCCACCGCTTTGCGCGGTACCACTGGTAAACAAACGTACCTAACGAACTGGCGCACAAGCTTGTATCCAAGGGGATGTTGTAAATCATTTCTTATCGCCCTTCGGAAGTTCCCGAAACCCCCAATTCAAAGGGTAAGGTGCCAACACTTCATGGTGGTTTCACTTGTTGACGCTGCAGCAGACAGCAACCATAGTCGAACTATATGATTACCATTTGCAAGCCCCTTCCCTGAGTATTCCGACCTGGCGTGCCAAAACATCCGCCATGAAAGATCATGAAAGTAGATGGTGCTTCCGAAGGGCAGATGAAAATTCAGCAGGGAAACAGGAAACATCCCATCTTCAGCGGATTATAAGGTGGTCCAGTGTTTGAGACAGCCCGATTTGGTGGGTTAATGGTTGATGGTTGCTTCACTTTCTTTATCATTTTCATCCCTTGGCTCGGATGGTTGGAAACGACCAATTACTGTAGGCATCCCATCAAAGTCCAACCCAAGAGTGGGATATGTTCAAGGGCCAAAAATTGTTTTCCATGTGAACTTGCAGAGGGGCGGTACTTTCTTCATCTTTCTTCTAATGCCCACTGGGGATCAAACATGGCAACGGAAAGGGTTCCGTTAATAGACATTTTTCCGATTTAAATGTCGGTTTATATAGGGTTTCACAGCTAGGCATGGAACTGATTGCAAGAAGGTATTCCAATCGGTTGACCTCATCCGGCAGGAGGGTGGGCTGTGCAGTCTATGTGAGAAAGTTCATAAAGATTCCGTTCAAGGTGCGCCGGCACAGCTGACTCTCAGTGGCAGACAATTCGCCTGTTTCTCGTTCTTTTCTAGGCAAGGCTTGTCAAATTTACCCCCGGTTCCATCCAACATGGCTGAAAAATCCGCTATACATGGAGGCTTTAATGGTGAAAAGCAATAGATGGTGGATTATCCAAAAAAATGCTTTATTTTGGTGAACATGTTTGTTCGTAAGAATTTAACATTTCTTTTTCCTTTAGACTTTAGACACCAATGTCTGGAAGTATTTGCCTCCTTGGCTGGCTGGTTGAGATACTAAATCCCCCAGGCAGAACAAATGCCAAAGTGGAGGTTGGGTTTCATAATGTAGGTATGCCGGGTATTGATGGATACTGTCGGATTGTGGGATGTTTTTGTGCTTCGTTCCTCGTTTGTATAGTACCACATTTGTCGCATCCATCTTTGAACTCGTCCATCACTCGGGTTGGCCGTTCAAAGATATGGATAGTGGATGCTGGTTTGATTGAAAATGCCGTACCCTGGAACATCTGGAACCCAACTGTTTATCATTATTTTGCCTTCTTGAAATGGCAATGAAGTGTGGCAGTTTGGTGTGCAATGGCACACCCAGTTGACAAGTGGTTTTCCAATGTTTCCTCCCTAATATGATATACATGGGATATTCCAATATATGATAGATATAAATATTTAGGACTATAAATTATAATATGAAAATATGCTGTTAAGTATTTTTTAAAATATGTATTTAGATTTAGTTATCTGTATATGTATATATATATATGAGTATCCAACAAAATTATCAGCATTTGAAAGTAGTAGAGAGCTGCCTTGAACTTTGCTTGCCTTCACAAAACCTTCACAACCAATAGGGGACGACCCAGCACCGATACCCCTAGACCCCAACAAGTTCCCACAATAATCTGCAGCAGAGTGTCTATTTCTACAGAAACGACTACGAACAAGGCTGTAAACAGCTACCTCAGCTAGCTTTCCCCTTAAAGAGCACCAAGAATATTGCTTGCGGCAATTTATGCACCATCCCCACCGATACCCCAACCGATACTAACCGATACCCAATCTTGCAATTTTTCTCACTTGCCAAGACCATGCCCCACGTACTACTCTTACTCTTACCCTTACTCATACTCCTACTCCTGCTGCTGCTGCTGCTCCTCGTGCTCCTCGTGCTCCTCGTGCTCCTCGTGCTCCTCGTGCTCCTCGTGCTCCTCCTGCTGCTGTTGCTGCTGTTGCTGCTGTTGCTGCTGCTGCTACTGCTACTCCTACTCCTACTCCCACCCCTACTCCTACTCCTACTCCTACAACAACAACAACTACAACAACAATACTACTACTACTACTCCTCCTCCTCGCCCTATTCATACTCATACTCCTACTCCTGCTGCTGCTACTCTTACTGCTAACCTTACTACTACCACCACCACTACTACTCCTACTGCTGGTACTGCTATTGCTACTTCTTCTCCTACTCGGCTACTCCTCCTACCCCTGCTCCTACTCGTACCCCTACTCCTACTACTACTACTGCTACTCCTACTACTACTACTACTACCACTACTACTACTACGACGACTACTACTACTACTACTACTACTAGTACTAGTACTACTACTACTACTATTACTACTATTACTACTACTACTACTACTACAACTACTACTTCTACTACTACTACTACTGCTACTACTACTACTACTACGACGACGACTACTACTACTACTAGTACTTCCACTAGTACTACGACTACTACTACTACTACTACTAGTACTTCTACTAGTACTTCTACTAGTACTACTACTAGTACTACTACTACTAGTACTACTACTAGTACTACTACTACTACTACTAGTACTACTACTACTACTACTACTACTACTACTAGTACTACTACTACTACTACTACGACTACTAGTACTACTAGTATTACTAGTACTACTAGTATTACTAGTACTACTAGTACTACTAGTACTACTACTACTACTACTTCTACTACTACTACTACTGCTACTACTACTACTACTACAACTACGACGACTACTACTGCTACTACTACTACTACTACTACTCTTCCTGCTGCTGCTGCTGCTGCTCCTGCTCCTGCTTCTGCTTCTTGTACTGCTAATACTTCTACGACAGCGACGACGCCTGACTACTACTCTTCTAGTAGTACTAGTAGTACTAGCAGTACTAGTACTAGCTAGTTCTAGTTCTAATACAAGTAGAAACATTTGCTGCTGAACGTTATCAACGAGCGAAAATCTTCACAACCGCTAGGGGACGACCCAATTTTGCCCGTGGCAATTACGGGGAACAAATAATTTTGCCCGCTACTCATGTGTATGTAAAAACGTTTTTTTTGTAGATTTGTTAATTCCGAGTTAAAAATAGCTGGCTCAAATTTTTGACTTGGGCGATCTACGTGTTAGGCTAACACACGGGGGATAGATGGCTCAACTCCAATGAAACGGAGCTATTTGTTTGCAGTTTTCTGCGCTGGATCGCGCCCAATTTTCTCCTGAACATCAAGCTGCCTTTGATGGAATTGGAAAAACATAGATGGCGCAAGTCCCATTCATTCGCAAAAATCAGATTCGGAATGCCCACATAGATGGCGCATCTCCTTTTTCAACCTGATGAAGAAATACATCCCAACAACGGGGCCTGTTTCCAAACTATTTCAAACCATTTAGATGGCGCAAGTCAGGAAATTTAAGTGGTTTGTAAATGTGCTTGCCAGTGCCATCTCTCCTTAGCCTGCTGAATACTTCGACAAAATTTACAAGGAACATCTTTAATTTTCAAGTTTGGGCCATCCGCCTTCTCAAGGCGAGCAATTTTTGGTCACCCAATATCTGGCATTTCGCGACATATGTTTCGTCAACCGGAGCTTTCACAAGAACCGCATAGATGGCGCAACTCATTTTGGGTGTCCCAAAAAATAGCGCCGTTTTCTTCTTCACCCCGCGGTGCCATCTTATGTTTTTTTCCATCTACTTTCACCCTAATGTTGGATGCTGATTAGTGCTAGGTTCGGTATTATATTGTGGCAAATGTTCCCATATTATTCTGAACCCATGTATTGTTTTTAGGGTTTCGCTATTGTGGCAAAAAAATGGGAGACCTTTTTTTTTTGAAAAAAAACAGCCTGTACTACAAGTACTACAAGTACTACAAATACCACAATTTCATCAGCAAAAAACAGGTTTAATTAGATTTCAATTGTAACCAATTGAAATCCTTACTTAAGTGAGGATTTTTTTCCTGGGAAGAAAATATTTGACTTTCCACTTTAAAGAGAGTACAGCTATTGTAGAGGGGGGTGGCCTCACACTAATTAGGAACCAACATTAGTGTAACTGGAGTGTAATATGGTTCTCTGCGCTGGGATTCAGCCGGGGTTCACCCCCATCTCTGGATCTCTGGACATTGCTTGCGAACAGAGAAGTCCGGAGAGAGCAGCCCCCCAAAAAGAATTAGACAATGTATAGTTTGAATATGTTTGAATTTTATAGTCTGGACATATGAATCATACTAGTTAGATACCGATTAATATAACTAGTTAGATGTCGATATATGCACTATAATTCATATTTTTTTTATTGTTCGGATTTCCTTTTTTAGGGGGGATTGCTGTGCTGCATGCTCATGGGCTATTTGTTGGGAATGTTGCTGGATGTTTCTAGGGTTGTGTGTTCAATGTTCTCGAGGAGTTGTTTCTGACTGGGTTCGCCTAGGATGTTGACTGGTGATTGCTATTTTGTAGCTTTGCAACTGTGCACAATATTCCCACATGTTCCCAACGTTTCCCAACGTTTTGCTTATCAGTTTTCCAATCTTATCCCACCTGTTTTCCATCTGTTTTTCAGGGCAAGAAGCAGTGGAGCAGACGATGCCGTCCCAAAATTATAGCCACGTGGCAATGCCGCGTCACACACCCTACACCGCGGGTTATGGCACCATGGGGTCGGCCACGGCTTTGCCCGCCCCAAGCTATGGACACTTCCAATCTTCAGGCCCGGACGGTGGAACTATGCAGCCGTTTCTCTTTTGGGGAAGGTGTATGGGCAAAAATTCTACTGGAATTAAAGGACCGGATAACCCCACAAGTCAACTTCTTCCAACAAGCAACAAAAGAAAGGCAAAGACGGCATGGGGTAAGCAAGAAAGAGAAAAGAGATGGTGATTCATTGGTGTGGAGTAAGTTATGTGTGGACGAGTATGTGTGAGTAAGTTGTGTACGGATGAGTTGTGTTTGTGGGTGAGGTGTGTGGGTGTGCGTGTGTGTGTGTGTGTGCGAGTATGTGTGTGTGGTGTGCGGCCACGATCAAAGATGCCCCACGCCAGGAAGTGCGGCGAAGGGCAATCGATGCGTGACCATTGATTATGTGTCCGCAAACGTACAGCGCAGACCATCACGAAAACGGATGGCCCACGACTGGCGTTTGGATGATGTGTGTGTGTGTGTGGGTGTGTGTGTGTGCGTGGGTGTGTATGTGTGCGTGTGTGCGTGTGTGTGTGTGTGTGTGTTTGTGTTTGTCTGTGTGTGTGTTTATCTGTGTGTGTGTGTGCGTGTGTGTGTGTGTGTGTATGTGTGTGTGTGTGTCTGTGTGTGTGTGTGTGAGTGCGGGTGTCGGCGTGGGCCATGTACGCGATGAGGTCAGTACCTGGCAGGTAGTATCAGAAGTTGCGATCACGCTGAAATTGCAACAAAACAGCTGGCCATGGACAGTGCAGAAACAGCAAGTGACATACAAATAGCTGCAAGCACGATTGGAGCCGTTGTCTGCAACTTCTAGTTGGGCCAAAGCGACCAAAACAGAACGACAACAACATGATGAAAGTCCGCATGCAAGAAACAGAATCTGTCATGTCTGCGCTGCACAGCGTTGCTGAAGCGCAGTTGAGCCCTGCCTCTCGACCACGAGCAAGGACCGCATCTTTGCATGCAAATGACTAATTTCACTTGCCCAGTGCCATCAGTGCCACGCATGCCACGCAAAACGACGGTGGATGTGAGTTTGTGCCGCGCCTGCCACGCAAACCGACAGTAGATGTGAGTTTGTGCCACGCCTGCCACGCAAAGTGCCGCGGCGTCACGGGCGCCCAAGCCAGTCCAAGCGCGCCACCCAGTGCCATCTGTCCCACGCCTGCCACGCAAAACGACGGTGGATGTGAGTTTGTGCCACGCCTGCCACGCAAACCGACAGTAGATGTGAGTTTGTGCCACGCCTGCCACGCAAAGTGCCGCGGCGTCACAGGCGCCCAAGCCGGTCCAAGCGCGCCACCCAGTGCCATCTGTCCCACGCCTACCACGCAAAACGACGGTAGATATGAGGTTTTGTGCCACGCCTGCCACGCAAAACGACACTACGTGTAAGTTTGTGCCACGCCTGCCACGCAAAGTGCCGCGGCGTCACAGGCGCCCAAGCCGGTCCAAGCGCGCCACCCAGTGCCATCTGTCCCACGCCTGCCACGCAAAACGACGGTAGATGTGAGTTTGTGCCACGCCTGCCACGCAAACCGACAGTAGATGTGAGTTTGTGCCACGCCTGCCACGCAAAGTGCCGCGGCGTCACAGGCGCCCAAGCCAGTCCAAGCGCGCCACCCAGTGCCATGAGTGCCACGCCTGCCACGTGAAACGAAGGTAGATGTGAGTTTGTGCCACGCCTGCCACGTGAAACGAAGGTGGGTGTGAGTTTGTGCCACGCCTGCCACGCAAAGTGCCGCGGCGTCACGGGCGCCCAAGCCAGTCCAAGCGCGCCACCCAGTGCCATCTGTCCCACGCCTGCCACGCAAAACGACGGTGGATGTGAGTTTGTGCCACGCCTGCCACGCAAACTGACAGTAGATGTGAGTTTGTGCCACGCCTGCCACGCAAAGTGCCGCGGCGTCACAGGCGCCCAAGCCAGTCCAAGCGCGCCACCCAGTGCCATGAGTGCCACGCCTGCCACGCAAAACGACGGTAGATGTGAGTTTGTGCCACGCCTGCCACGCAAACCGACAGTAGATGTGAGTTTGTGCCACGCCTGCCACGCAAAGTGCCGCGGCGTCACAGGCGCCCAAGCCAGTCCAAGCGCGCCACCCAGTGCCGTGAGTGCCACGCCTGCCACGTGAAACGAAGGTAGATGTGAGTTTGTGCCACGCCTGCCACGTGAAACGAAGGTGGATGTCAGGTTGTGCCACGCCTGCCACGCAAAGTGCCGCGGCGTCACGGGCGCCCAAGCCCGTCCAAGCGCGCCACCCAGTGCCATCTGTCCCACGCCTGCCACGCAAAACAACAGTAGATGTGAGTTTGTGCCACGCCTGCCACGTGAAACGAAGGTGGATGTCAGGTTGTGCCACGCCTGCCACGCAAAGTGCCGCGGCGTCACGGGCGCCCAAGCCAGTCCAAGCGCGCCACCCAGTGCCATGAGTGCCACGCCTGCCACGCAAAACGACGGTAGATGTGAGTTTGTGCCACGCCTGCCACGTGAAACGAAGGTGGATGTCAGGTTGTGCCACGCCTGCCACGCAAAGTGCCGCGGCGTCACAGGCGCCCAAGCCAGTCCAAGCGCGCCACCCAGTGCCATGAGTGCCACGCCTGCCACGTGAAACCAAGGTGGATGTGAGGTTGTGCCACGCCGGCCACGCAAAGTGGCGCGGCGCCCCAGGCGCCAAATCCCGGCCCAAGGGCGCCACCCAGTAGCATCTGTCCCACGCCTGCCACGCAAAACGACGGCAGATGTCAGTTTGTGCCACGCCTGCCACGTGAAACGAAGGTGGATGTCAAGTTGTGCCAAAGTGTATGGTGACAAAGTGTGTGGTGACAAAGTGTGTGTTGACGAAGTATTCGTTGATAAAGTGTGTGTGGACAACCTGTGTGGTGACAAAGTATGTGGTGACAAAGTGTGTGTTGACGAAGTATTCGTTGATAAAGTGTGTGTGGACAACCTGTGTGGTGACAAAGTATGTGGTGACAAAGTGTTTGTTGAGAAAATGTATGTTGACAAAGTGTATGTTGATAAAGTGTGTGTGGACAAAGTGTGTGGTGACAAAGTGTTTGTCGAGAAAATGTATGTTGACAAAGTGTATGTTGATAAAGTGTGTGTGGACAAAGTGTGTGGTGACAAAGTGTGTGTGGACAAAGTGTGTGTGTGACAAATGTGTAAAGCGTGTGTGGACAAAGTGTTTGTGGACAAAGTGTTTGTGGACAAAGTGTGTGGTGACAAAGTGTGTGTGGACAAAGTGTGTGTGGACAAAGTGTTGTGGACAAAGTGTGTGGTGACAAAGTGTGTGTGGACAAAGTGTGTGGTGACAAAGTGTATGTTGATAAAGTGTGTGTGGACAAAGTGTGGAGGAGGGCGGAGGAGGAGGCGGAGGAGGAGGCGGAGCCCGGGATACAGAATCAAAAACAAGAACCCCACACAAAGATGTGGGGAAAAACCGCAATGGTTGAAGTTCGGTGTAATTAGGTCCACCGCCCACAGCAGACCATGACACGACATGACAATTCTCACAGTCCAAATTTTGTCCAAATGCCCGTTATGTTCGCAATTCCATTGGGCAAAAATCTTGCAACATTAGCAAAGCTTGAAATGCGTAATTACACGGGTTGAACAATCTTCATTTGTAGTTCCTAATTTAATTTGCATTCAAACCCGCATTTCACATCGCAGTTTGTTTTTGAACTATTATGAATTCTTTGAACGCGTAGTTGTTTGGGGGGAAACAGTCTTGTTATGTGGTAATTGCATGTAATTGCGGGCGTATTCAAATTTCATCTGCGCTACGACCAAAGCTGTTTTTTTCATTCTTCATGTTTCAAAATCAGTTTTCTTAATTGAAACACCAGTTAGCCGCGGTTCACCCCTATCTCTGGATCTCTGGACATTGCTTGCGAACAGAGAAGTCCGGAGAGAGCAGCCCCCAAAAAGAATTAGACAATGTATAGTTTGAATATGTTTGAATTTTATAGTTTGGACATATGAATCATACTAGTTAGATACCGACTAATATAACTGTTTCTATATACATATATATAGATATCGATATATGCACTAATTCATTTATATTATATGTATTTTATAGTTCGGATTTCCTTTTTTAGGGGGATTGCTGTGCTGCATGCTCATGGACTATTTGTTAGGAATCTTACTGGATGTTTCTAGGATTGTCTGTTCAATGTTCTCGAGGAGTTGTTTCTGACTGGGTTCGCCTAGGATGTTGACTGGTGATTGCTATTTTGTAGCTTTGCAACTGTGCACAATATTCCCACATGTTCCCAACGTTTCCCAACGTTTTGCTTATCAGTTTTCCAATCTTATCCCACCTGTTTTCCATCTGTTTTTCAGGGCAAGAAGCAGTGGAGCCGACGATGCCATCCCAAAATTATAGCCACATGGCAATGCCGCGTCACACACCCTACACCGCGAGTTATGGCACTATGGGGTCGGCCACGGCTTTGCCCACCCCAAGCTATGGACACTTCCAATCTTCAGGCCCGGACGGTGGAACTATGCAGCCGTTTCTCTTTTGGGGAAGGTGTATGGGCAAAAATTCTACTGGAAAAACCGCAATGGTTGAAGTTCGGTGTAATTAGGTCCACCGCCCACAGCAGACCATGACACGACATGACAATTCTCACAGTCCAAATTTTGTCCAAATGCCCGTTATGTTCGCAATTCCATTGGGCAAAAATCTTGCAACATTAGCAAAGCTTGAAATGCGTAATTACACGGGTTGAACAATCTTCATTTGTAGTTCCTAATTTAATTTGCATTCAAACCCGCATTTCACATCGCAGTTTGTTTTTGAACTATTATGAATTCTTTGAACGCGTAGTTGTTTGGGGGGAAACAGTCTTGTTATGTGGTAATGGCGGGTTAATTTCATCTGCGCTGCGACCAAAGCTGTTTTTGTTCATTCTTCATGTTTCAAAATCAGTTTGCTTTCAGAAATTTCTTTAATGCTGAATAGAATTCCGGCAGGAAAACAAATTAATTAAAACACCAATTCAGATAACGCTGGGTCAGCCATTCTGTGGCCGTCCGCCCCAACACTGGCCAGAAATTTATTTGCCAGCGTGCATGTTGGTAAGGACGTTTTTGTTTACAAACACTTTCTGCTGGTCCGTAGTGTAGTATCATCTGCATGATGAAAACGCAAGGAATGTTAACACACCCGCCCGCCCTTGACCCCATAATGGCATGATGCAACCTCCAAGACAACTTACCGTAGTGTAGCGTCATCTTCAAGACGCAAGTGCAAGGGAGGTAAACACACCCGCCCACCCTTGACCCCAACATGACATGAAACAACTTCCAAGACAACGTGCCGTAGCGTAGCATCTTCTTTAAGATGTAAACGCGAGGAAGGTTAACACACCCGCTCGCCCCTGACCCCTAACTTAATCCCATGAAGCAACTTCCAAGACAACGTGCCGTAGCGTAGCATCATCTTCAAGATACAATGTTACAAGTGCCAGGAACGTTAACACACCTGCCGACACCTGACCCTATAATGACACAAGGCAACTTCCACAACAACGTGCCGTAGCATAGCATTATCTTCAGGACGCAAGCGCCAGGAAGGTTAACACACCGCTCGTGATTTTTTAATTACTGACATTAAACAACTTCCAAGACAACGTGCCTTAGCGTAGCATCATCTGCAAGATGCATGTGCCAAGAAGGTTAACACACCGCTCATGATTTTATAATTAATGACATGAAACAACTTCCAAGACAACGTGCCGTAGCGTAGCGTCGTCTTCAAGATGCAAGTGCCAGGAAGGTTAAGACACCGCTCGTGATTTTATAATTAATGACATGAAGCAACTTCCAAGACAACGTCATCGTCTTCAAGATGCAAGTGCCAGGAAGGTTAATGCACCGCTCGTGATTTTTTTAGTTAATGACATGAAACAACTTCCAAGACAACGTGCCGTAGCGTAGCATCGTCTTCCAGATGCAAGTGCCAGGAAGGTAAACACACCGCTCGTGATTTGATAATTGGTGACATGAAGCAACTTCCAAGACAACATGCCGTATTGCAGCATCGTCTTCAAGATGCAATTGCCAGGAAGGTTAACACACCGCTCGTGATTTTATAATTGGTGACATGAAGCAACTTCCAAGACAACATGCCGTATTGCAGATCGTCTTCAAGATGCAATTGCCAGGAAGGTTAACACACCGCTCGTGATTTTATAATTGATGACATGAAGCAATGACGCAACTTCCAAAACAACGTGCCGTAGTGTAGCATCGTCTTTAAGATGCAAGTGCCAGGAACGTTAACACACCGCTCGTGTTTTTTATAATGGATGACATGAAACAACTTCCAAGTATCGTAGCATCATCTCAAAATGCATGTGCCAGGAACGTTAACACACCGCTCGTGATTTTTCCATTGATGACATGAAGCAACTTCCAAGACAACGTGCCGTAGCGTAGCATCGTCTTCAAGATGCAAGTGTCGGGAAGGCTAACACACCGCTCGTGATTTTATAATTGATTACATGAAGCAACTTCCAAGACAACATGCCGTAGCGTAGCACCGTCTTCAAGATGCAAGTGCCAAGAAGGTTAACACAGCGCTCGTAATTTTTAAATTGATGACATGAAGCAACTTCCAAGACAACGTGCCGTAGCGTAGCATCGTCTTCAACATGCAAGTGCCAGGAAGGTTAACACACCTGCCCACCCCATCCCGCCTTTGTGCTTTCATAGCCGAGACCTCCACTAACACAGTATCATCTTCATAAAAGCAGCAACCAAAAAAAAGCAGTAAAACCCACGGGCTGTTCCGGGCGGTGGGCCAACTACTGAAAGCGTTTCAGCTCGTCGTCCAGGACTGATTTCAAGTATCCCTTCAAGTTATCCAAGCTCCAGCCAAGAGAACTGGGCCCAATGGACTGAACATGTGCCCAGCACACGTGTCTTGGAAAAAAAGTGAGACCACATAGCTGGATCCGTATATGGGAAACTGGTGCTCATTAATGATTAAAGTATTTCATTTGCAGATTAGTAATGATGAATTGCTTATTATTAATGATAGTAGGGTAGTATTAAACCAGCCATAATTGTACCACAAATGGGTGGTAAAGACAACCAGTCCATATGGGTGCTTTATTGGTATTGCTCTACTAACATTACCATCTGGTTATTTAACATAGCCATGGAAAATCATGGAAAATCACAATTTTTAATAGGTAAACCATCTATTTCTATGGGCCATCTATACCATGGCTATGTTAGTCATAACCAGAGGGTAATATCAATGATATCCACACGCTCCCAGCTCACGCTTCCCCTCCTGACCTGGGGCGATTTCTTGGCGAAGAACAGCATCTTCTCCCGTCCCCACAACAGCACAGTCTATACCAGGACCCTTCAAATACCACACCAAAAGATAGTCAAATGTATTTAAGTTATGAAGTAAACATCTGTTTTTTATGGGCACTGCGTCTAGGTATACCTTAATGTTGGATGCTGATTAGCGTAGAAAGGTCTGCCCGAGTCTGCCCCCTAAACAATTAAGGTATACACACTATTATTCGAAATTTCATGGGACCAGGTCTGGGGAACTCAGGGTGATCAACTCTTCAGTAAAGATTTCAGTTAATGCCAATCTACTTTCATGTGTTTATTTTAGATTTTCAATAGTCAGGATTAGTTTGGATTCCAATTCATTTGAACCTACTTTCAATTGGTTTTCTTTTGTAACTTATTGTAAATGAAATCTAAGGATAAGTAAGGCTTTCAATTCATTTCCATCTAGGTTCAATTCATGTTCCTTTTGGCTCTAAATTTAATCTATTCAAAAGTAAGGGCTTGAATTGAAATCCATAAATCAATCTACTTGCTCAATTGATTTTCCTCTTAAACCTGTAAAGAAATAGAGGATAAGTAAGGATGTCAATGTAATCATTTTATTTTCAAGTCTTTCTCTTCTTATTTTCAAAGAAATCTCAGAAAAAGTAAGGATTTCAATTCATATCAACTTGTTTTCATTTTTTCCTTTGAACCCAAAAGAAATTTAAGGACAAGTAGGGATTCCAATTCATATCAAACTGCTTTCAATCCATGTTCCTGTTGAACCCGCAAGAAATCTAAGGACAAGTAAGGGTTCCAATTCATGTCCAACTACTTTCAACTGGATATGTAATGATTTCAATTTATATCAATCTACTTTCAATTGTATTTCCTTTTAAGCCAGAAAGGAACCTACGGACAATTCAGGTAGCAGCTTTACCCAAAGAAAGGTGGATAAAAGGATTTGTGTTTTTTTCAACCGAAACAAAATCTGAGCATCATAGAGTACCATCCAAACCAAAAAAAATCTTGAGTTACCGTCTCGGTAACCTGCACTAAATCAGGATGCCCAGCGGCCTCAAACACACTGAATTTTAAACAGTCTCTGCGGGCTTGTTTTTGGCAGCAGGCCATAGGCCTTGATTTTAAACACCCCCATGGGGCGGGATTTTAGACATCTGAGAAAACATTAACCATAGTGGGCTTTGGCCCATCATTAAAAACGCATTTTTTGTTTTTGGGTGTTCAGTTTTTTCTTGAAGGGGCATATGCTATTTTTTAAAGTAAAATGCCTGAACCATCTTGGGTTGCAGTATATGATCATAGGCCTTCACTTTATACAGACGCTGGCTGTTGAGAAAAACAAATGCAAACTGCTTAGCTCTACAAAATGAGGGGTTTTTCCAAGCTTGTGTAAGAGATAGTTTAGTACAAAATGAAGACCCCATATTCAGTATACCACTTTACAACATGTGATTCTTTCCAGCAAGGTTAACATAAGGGATCTAAAGGCTTGATGTGCTTCAAATGAGGGCCTTCAGGGGTCGCAAAATATACGGTACATATTAGTTGTTGGTGGTATATAAAGATGTTTTTCTATTTGTTCCGGACGGCATGGTCCTTCATTGTTCTGGTGAGGGACCTCATTTTGTAGATAGGAATACCCATGGGGGCCACTGAGGGCCAGGGGGTCATCTAAGAATCTACGGGGATATGTTTTGAAGATCTGGGATCTGGGTCACTCATGGGGTACCCCCTTGAAAAAACAATTGGATGCTGTTGTGCCGTTCTTTTAATCATGACTTCATAATTAAAAACATAATCACATGGGAAACCTTGCATTCTTAGGATTCAGCATGGATCTGGCTTCCTAAAGTGAACGGAACAGCTTTACCCAAAGATATGTGGATAAAATGTTTTTGGATAAAAGGTTTTTGGAATTGCTTAGCACCAAAAACTTTTTGAGCACAATTTGACAATAGGGTATCATCCAAACAATTACTTTCTTCGAGTGATCCCCACCCTGACCCATTATTCGGACACAGTTTCTGACATACCATCTGGAAGTATATGTTGGATATGTTGGATCTATATTCTAACATTCTATCTGGCATTCTTTCTGGCATATACTCTGGGATTCTTTCTGGCATTCGATCTTATTCTGACATTCTTTCTGGTATTCTATCTGGCATCTATTCTGGCATTCTTTCTGACATTATATCCGGTTTTACCCACAGAACGGTGGATAGACGGTTTTGGGTGTTATCTTGGACCTTCTTTTTTCATCCTGAAAAAATGGGTCTGAGAAAAACAACTACCCCCCGAGTTCAGGACACTGAATTCCGCTTGAAAAAAATCACACTAGGGTACCCGTACCATGACACTAATCAGCATGGATCCCAAGTTATAAATTTATAATATATATATATATTATAAATATCTTACCAGGTGCAACATCTAATAACCTGCTTGGTGGTTTTACTCCGCCAGAGGAAACAATTTGAGTTTCCACACTAAACCCAGCCAGAAACATCTCCACTCTGCACTCGGGTCCCACGGCTGCATCCCCAGGTTTGCAGCAACCCATTTCAAGGATGGAGCGCGTGACGAGGTCGCCCCCAGAACCTGGGTTGGTGACAGGCGGGCTTTTTTTGTGTCGCTGCCAGAGTTTGGACCATGGTGAGCTTATCCCCAGTTTTACCAGAAATGGGTGAGAATGAGACATCAAGATAGGGTGTGTTTGGTGGGTACTGGGCCACAGTTGAAAAAATGCTGACGATGGAACAAGTGACAAAAATTAGAGAGGATTATTTTCCAACATGTGGATTTCACACACTGATGATCGGAGGGTCATCACATTTGCTTTGACTATCTTTGAAAAGTTCAACGGCCTGGGCCACTGGGTCACCTGAGCACGAAGACAATAATGGGCTCTGTCTCTAGATGTCCTGCTGGAACTGGCCTGGACAGACGCCTCGAGTTAGTTGTTCGTTTTATTTTTCATCTCCATCATTTGCGGCCCCAAAAAAAAACATGTCTTGTCTTTTAATTATCCCAAACCTGAATCACACTTGGATGGCTACCTTGGTGAGGATTTATTGAACTATATACATTAAGCTCACAGCCAACCTTCTTCCCAGTGCAGCCACACTTTTTGGCTGCGCAAAAGGCGACCCGTCTGCGAGTTCTAGTTCTATGCAACAACCACCGGCCCATGTCCCGGATTCCCTGAGATTCTTGGAGTACCAGTGGGCCCCAGCTATTGGGATGACATTGTTTCTGAACATGGGTGGTATACCACCAACAATGAACGCATTTTTTTCATAGGGACAGGATGGATAACTCACCAGTTGAGACAGACTACCATGGGGTAGCCATGTACCACATGTGAGGCAAACCGGTTGATGGATCAACTGGAAGAGCCGAGGCCAAGAATTAGGTTTGGAACCAGCTGGGTTCGCCTGAAAAACAGAGGCAAGCCATCACCATTGAAGATTGAAGATTTAGACAAGAGAACAATTAACAAGCGCGGTGTTGGAAAACTGGGTTAATGATGGATGGGGAAGGTGCCTCGGTTGTGCACGCGGATGATGATGATGATGATGATGATGATGATGATGTGATGATGATGATGATGATGGTGATGGTGATGGCGATGGTGATGGTGATGATGATGAAGATGATGCTGATGGGACAAGAACGAGACCGACGTGTTGGAGATTGCTTTGCAGTTCCAAGAGTGGGTGGTGGTACGCTCATTTGAATATGCGCGTTGGTACCGCCAGGTTATTTTCCTTTGTGCTTACCCCCAAAATTAATAATTCCATAAGTGGTTTTTCCTAGCACCCCCCCCAGGTTGCAAAGGTCAGGACAACCATTTTAATTTTGAAATGGGAACGTTGGGGGTAAGAGAACAATGTCATAGGACAGGAGAATAATCGCTATTATAAAGCTATCTTGAAAATCTGCAAAATGTCAGGTCCCAGAAAAAAATGGGCTGATTTTAGCGGAGGGGGAAAAATGAAAATCAACAAAAGGTTGATACACACCATTTTAATTTTGAACGGGGGGAAATGGATTTCATAAAAAGGTTGATGGACACCAAATCAATTTTGAAAGCCATACGTTGTGACGTGAACCTGAGTTTGCCGAAGCGCTCCATGTCCACAAATAGGGGAAGCAGCGCGAAGCCACAGTGCTGTGGGAGCACATTGAAAGAGGCCACCGGAGTGACCGGGCAAGAAAACCCAATCTGAATTAAGCCACCACCTAACTGTACAAGTAAGCTACCTAGACCTAGGCAAGCCATGGCAAGCCACCAATTGGCAACGCAGCTGCGTAGTCCATTAAAGGATTAGTCCAAGGCGGAGTCTAGACAACCTAAAGCCGAATCCATCACAGGGACAGACGGCGCAAGAAGGAGTACCTACCTTCTAGACAGGACCGGGCCGAAGCCGTAAGCCCCCGCATCCAAGCAGACAAACAAGAACAGGAAAGTAGCGACTAGCTGCAGTAAGGAGCCAGACATACAACTGTACACGCATGACTAGCCCCCCAGCATTGAAAACGCCTCCCCAATCCTATACAACGAAAAAACGTGCAGGTTTCGACCATGGGTGAAGGCGCAGGGGGTATTTATAACAGGTTAATTCCCGCCGCCACTCATTGTGAACTGAATTACCTCACGAGTGACGGCCCCCCCGGAGGGCAAATCAACTTTGAAAGCGGGGGAAACGTTGTGACTACAAGCTTTGCAAAGGTCGCAACCCACCAAAATAATTGAGTATTGACGCAAGGCCGAAAATATGAGCTGAAAAGGACAGCTTGATAGGTATAGGTGTCAAAAATCAAACCCAGGGCCAAGGATGTTTCAAGTCATTTGTGAAGGATGGGCACGCAGGAAAAACACCCGGCAGCAGTCCTGGAAACTGGGTTTTGCAGAAATATAAATTCAATACCAAAAATACCGATAACATTAGATTTTAACAGTGTTTTCCCTGTGCATAAAGAAAAATTGATCCCTGCAAAAATAACACAAGTCCAAACGTTCAGCTGCAGCAATCCAACCATGAGTTGAAAACGGAAAAGCTGGCAGGTGTCGAACATAAATTCCTACAGTGGTCGTGTCCCTATTATGAAGTTAAGCAACGGGTGTGGCTGTAGATCCTACCCTTTTCTTCCCTAGCCCCTTCCCACCCCCCAAGGTTGAAGCGTGATGGTTAGTCGAAGGAAGTCGAGTGGCGGTAGTGTCTCTATAATGAAGTTAAGCAACGGCTGTGGCTGTAGATCCTACCCTTTTCTTTCCTAGCCCCACCCCACCCCCAAGTCTGTGTGCACAAGTGGGTCCATTTTGTGTGCACAACTGAGTCAAAAATCTGTATGTACAACTGAGTCAAGTTTGTGTGCGCAAGTGGGACTTCGGCCGATGGGGTTAGCGATGGTTAGCGATCGAAATGAGGTCAGGGAATGGAAAACAAACTAGGATGGGCCCTGCTTTTTGCATCGTGACAGTTGGCAATAGTCTACAACAGTTCAATTTTTGAGCTCTACTTTTTTACCGGGTGAGGTGCTATCAGTACTGCTCTGAGTGACGAAAAGTGACGGAATCTTTGCTGTTCAAAGTGAGTCCCCTTGACCTTTAATTTGAATATGGTGAGAGGTGTGGGTAATTAATATGGAGGCGGAGGGAGAGAGAGAGAGAGAGAGAGATATATATATATTATAAATATATATATATATATATATATTATGGGCAATATGAAGAACCAAGTCCCTACAAGCACTGAGTGGTTTGTTTACCTTTCTAAAATGAATCCTAACTTGGAGGTATGATGTTTTGTGTATTCAGCTGACCCTGTGAGGTCAAGTGAACCCTGCGCCACAGGGAATGTGGTTTTAATAAGCTCTTTTATGGATCAACATGCTGGATGGACATGATTTAATGACATGTAATATCATATTTCATCAACATACATACGGGGATTTAGCACGTATTACGTGCCACGTGTTTTTGGTCGCATCATCCACCGCCAGAACGAAACGGGTCGATGCAAGGGCGGCCCTCAGTGATGTTTGTTGGTTTGATTTAGCCGCCACATGAACTGATACATGAACTAGTTAGATAATGTTAGGCATATCTACCATAAACATGGCAACCGGTTGACTCGGCGCCCTTGTAAGGGTGATGGTTTTGAAATTCTGATTTTTGAGGGTAAGAGACAAAATGCTGGTATTTGCAGGAGTCGTCAAAAAATGTTTGCAACTTGGACATTCATTTCGATTGGCAGGCGTGTGACTCAAGAGTGAAAATGTGCGTTTCGCCTGCGCGGTGACTCCATTTTGCTCTTCAAGGGTCAAAAAAAACATCAAACATTTTGCTCTTCAAGGGCGGCATTCACTCTTCCAGTTTTTTCCTCTTCTCGACGCTAGCGGTGCCAGAGCGCTTGTGGCAAAGCAGAAGCCACAGTCTGCAATAAGGTAGCGTTGTGACGCCATGTCCAGCTGTAGGCCCAAGTGTATTTTTTTGGTACACGTTTTGGATTTTTTGTGGAGCATCGACGGAGGTCGCCATTTTTTCAAGTGCTTCCATGTTCCATCCATTTGTTGAGTACCAGCAACAA
Source organism: Cladocopium goreaui (assembly GCA_947184155.2). Lineage (NCBI taxonomy): Eukaryota > Dinophyceae > Suessiales > Symbiodiniaceae > Cladocopium > Cladocopium goreaui. The sequence goes on from CAMXCT020000312.1 coordinate 137,960, forward strand.
TCCCTAGGGATCCTGCGTTGCACTTATTGCATGACATTTGTTGATGTATCTGTTTTTTGGCTACCGATACCATATTTTGATATCCGATAGGTTTTTTCGATGACATTTGCGGATACCATTGGTTACCATCAAATCCAACAAAACATGGGTATTTATTCAACATGATTCCATCCCACGACCAATGTCTCACCCCTCCACACTGCCCATCTTCAAGCCACCACGAACACCATGCCCACTTGCATGGAATGCATCTCGGCTGCATTTTTCTGGGTGCAGGGCAGGGCGTTGGTCAAACACCAGTTCCTGGTTGCCAACATACCAACCGCAACTGCCATCGGAGTAATATACGATACTCCATGATTGGCTTTGCAACAGCAACAGCCAACTTTTTCAACAATCCTACATTATCTTCATCTTTGTAGGTATGGTGATATTTGATATTGTATCTGTACATCCAAATATCTTCTGCCAAATGGCACATAATGTGCAGTTTTGGCAACAGCTTGAACCTCGACACGTTCCTTTGAACGTTTAAATCCGCAAGCTTGTAGTAGCCCTTAATGAACCCCCAGCAAGATTCACATTGCCCACGGGCTTCTTCCTCACTCAAATACCGACCCGCCCTTTCGACACGGTCGAAAAAACTGCCAAAGCTTTGCACGTGCTGATGGCAAGATCCAGTTCTCGGTCACGTACTGAAGTACACAAAGATTCGAGGCAAACCAGAAGGAACAGCAAAAAGACTCTGCCATTGTAAGCCTTGCAGCTCAAAGATGGGTACCCATTGTCATGTGTCACCAAACCAGTCGTGAAGAATCCTTGCGAATGCCTGGATTGCCACTAATAGAGTGAAAGAAGAAAACATGTACTTTTTTTTTAAGGGAACCCCTGATTCCAAAAAAAGTTACTTATAGGTATTCTAGGTGAGCCACTCATATCGGTTTATTCTGGCCCATTGCCGAAACCTTCCGCAACAGTTGCGTAGCTGAGTATCATCAACTCCACGACTGCCAGCTTCAAAGAATCCTAGGCAATCTGAGCATGTTGGTTCAGGTCTCATACTTACCTCAGGGTCCCTGAGTTAAACCAAAGCATTTGGGAAGTGGATGATAGTGGATGTGTCTTAAAATGTGACTATGCCATCAAGCCACTTAATGGGGAAAATAGTCATAATATTTTTTGGGTGCCATATTTTCAGACTATAAACTTGAAGCCCGAATTATTTCTCTTGGCTAAAAATTTTTGGATCATTCGAGAAAAAAACATCAGGCACTGAACGTTGTAGTAAATTACCTGGGGGCCACTTGGATTGTAGTCTACAAATTGTGGGTCCAAAGCCACCCGGCTAATTCCAACGGGAATTGAAAATATCAATCAACCTAAACCAAGGGTCCATGGGAGCAAAGTAATGATAAGACACTTCCATTCAGGGCTTGCAAGACTCCTAAATTGATCGTGTGCATTGAGCAAAACCGCAGTTGGCTCACTTGGAACCCTGGGATGGTGACCAGCGGATGGCTGGACCTCCAAGGGATTGACACTCCATACCCCAAAGGGGCCACACGAACAATTTATCGCTAGCTGCTAGAAGTATTGAAACCGTATGGTTTTGTTTTTTCCCAGCCTGAACGCGTGTGCTAATGCATTGGCAGGGGAACGCCGCCTGAAACTATGCCAGAGACGTGTCCACCTGGTATGTCATTGTTCATGACTGGTCAAAAAAACAATCATAAATCATCATCAACCCATCAAAGAAAAGTAGACCCCATGTAAAAAAATATCTTTTTATACAAGTAAGTTTCCGAGACAATGGGCATGGGCTCTTCGCCGCTTTGGCAAAACATATATGGCAGATATGGGTACCGCTACCCCAATGTGTTGTTAGGCCATAAGCCTCCCGTAACCACTTCCAGTCTCCTCGGTGTTCGACCAGAGCAGCACAGCCACCTGAGGCAACACCGGGCAAGACAATTCGCTATGGCTGAGGCATTTGGGATTGGAAACTGGGATTGGGAGCAGAACCCCGAAACAAAAGAAACCTTTGTGGAAAATCAACACTTTCTAAAAGCAATCGCCTGCAATGGGTTTGCCATTCCATTTGGCATGCATTGCTGGTAGCGGGTGACCTTCAAAATCAACTTCTGGATGAACCCCATGTGCCATTGCCTCAAGGCGGTGATGTGTGTTGAATAAAAATAGCACGGTCCTACATATACGTATATATATATATGTATATATATTATGTTTTGTATACTCATGAGTATAAACAAACATAATAGATCAGATATATCTGATATTGAGTTGGTTTTCTAGAAAATTGTCTGCTTTAGTTGTTTCATGCCAAGACGCCCGAAAGCTCCAAGCCAAAACATGATAAATCCGCTCCATGGTGTAGTCTGGGATAAGCCGGCTCACCCTCAAAGTGAACATTGGGAACCTGCAAAGGTCAAGACCTGGGCCACGAAGTGGGGTGTTCATTGTGAAACAGAATTGGATACAAATCAAATGCCTACTACTTCACAGGAAAAATCGGTGCGACTTGGAAAGGGGGAATGCCAGATTCAACCCAAGGTTCTCCGGGGTTCCTGTAGCAAACAATTGAAGTTGAGTACCACTAGTTTCTCCCCAGCCTTATTGTAACGACAGTCGTCGCCATAAGTGCCAACAGGATTCTGCCCCTTTAGGGGGTGGTCTGATTGAAGGAAACCAGTCGCAGTGCAATGGTCCCAAAACTGTCGGATGGCTCGGTCGTCACGCACTAACTTCTTGGATTCCTCACATTGTGCAAGACTAACCAAAAAAAAACAACCTGGGCCAGAATACCATTGTAATGAAATAGTAATGTCAAGGGTAACCTTTTGCTAACTTGATGTATGAGCAAAGCATCAAATAGGTAATGGTAAATCTGGTGCGGAAGGAGCATTGGGAGCCAGGCAGTTTCCACAGAACGTCGGTCGACTAATGATCGGACCGGGACTTCCACCCAATATACAGGTATGGGCAATTCCAATGCGCGATGTAGATCTCTTTCTACGTTTCCAGGATACTTCCCTGAACTACCCAGCCTCGCCAATTTGGCAGTCAAAGGCGATAGGGTAGATCCATAGGCCTGCCGATTACACATGTTCTGGGAGGGTATATTGAACGGCATGTATTTTTGTTGGCGCTGATTCACTTTCAGAATTCAGAACACATTACCTGTTCGATTTTAAATGGAGTGTGGAAGATAACGTTTTTGTTGATAACCATCCCTCAAAAAATAATAACTATATTCAAGTTTGTCCCCAATATAGTATTATTCTGGGGCTACCTGCCATATCCAACCATAATCGCGCCTTAGCTTCTTCGCAGGCAGCTTGCGCTGCTCGCTGCATGTCAATGCAACTGGTCGCCTAAGTGGGGTGTGATGGCACATGGGGTTGAAATTTATCTTTGGTCTATATCAGTTACTGCCATGATCAAAACATTCATATTTATAATGTCAAAGCTTCTTGTTATAGGTACGGTGATCCTGATGCATTAAAAACTTACACCGCTATGATGTGGGTATGACCATCCCCTACTATACATATGCAATGTTTTGACCCTGGCACTACTATCATCAGTTTTTCCTGTGGGTCCTAATGTTGATTTTATTTATGTGCAAAACAAATGTCTTTTCGTGCTTGGGGTTATTTTAAAATTTGGGAGCCTAACCCATCCCTTAGTGCAGATGAAGTAACGCCCCGACCAAGAGATCCAACAAGATGTTCAGCGAATGCACGATCACCAGGAAGTTTACCTGCGTAGGGGCGGTTTCATTCAACAAATCTAGAAGGTTTAATTGGGCAGGAACCTAGAATGAAGGGACACCCATACCCAGGATTAAGGAACACCCATAATGTTGCATGGATTCTGGACAATCTTACAATATCCATCCCCATGAAAAAGTGACCGTTTATTTGTGGGGTGATTGTAGGGGCATGGCATTCCGCATCTTCAAACATTTTTTCTCCGAGCTGATGTGACATCAATGGCGCAAGCCTTCCTACACAACTCCCTCATGGGCTCGCTCAGCTACTGCAAGGGTGGGCCAATGGTCTTTGTTGCAAACATTTTTGGTGGTCATGTCATATTCCCCTTGAGCAGCCCTTGAGTAGAAACCACGAGCGCCCACCCACAAAGGTTCTAATGTGTGGGCATCACAGGCTGTTTTGGGCCAAATGTCTTTACTGTAGCTAAGACAACGTGCTGGTGCACCGAGCTTCAACATGGGCATGTTTCAATGCCTGGAGCAAAATTGAACGCAAATCTTGGGCATCCCCGATCGCTGGGCGTATGGGCAAAAGTTTTCATCCACGAAAAAATGGGTTCGCCGGTTCAATCTAGGTGAATGACAAGATTGCGAAGCCAGGGACAACAAAGTACAAAATTCATCAAAATTCAACACACATCCCAGCTAAGCCCAAAACGCAAGTATCTAAGCTCCATTGGCCTGTGCCTTTGCCTTGGCCTTTGGTTTTTCCTTCGGGGCTGTGGTATGCTTCCGAATCGCCTGGGATGCTTTCCTGTACTGTTCATTGGCATCCTCCAGGGACTTCGTGGGCTGGGTCAAATCACCACCGGAAGCCAAAGTCTGTTCCAGGGCTTGCTTAGAAACACGAAGCTTGTCAGCCTCATCTTCCATTTGCTTTGTGAAAGCATCAGCAACAACCTGGGCCCTTAGCCAAGCGCAAAGTGTTAGCAGGAGGGGAATCTTCAAAGTTAAGAAAGCCTACAGGATGGGTCTCCCAAGATAGCTAAGTTGGTTTATAAGTGGCTTAACAATGGTTTATGGTAGATATAACTGTAGTTAATGGGGATTATAATGGTTTTTAAACCAATTTATAACTGGGGGGGCCCATCCTGTAGGTGCAGTTTATTTTCATAGGGATTCAATCAACTCTCTCAAAAGTTGCCCCTCAAAAATTATGTGGCTAAGAATATTTGTGGTTAATGAGCCTTTATTATTATGGGGTCACCTTTTGGAAGAGTTCGATCCTCATGATATGTTGATGTCATCTGCAAACAGGTGCACTAAGTACATGACGTACCCGCCTTTACCAAGCGGAAGTTCCACTGGGAAATCTCCAACAAGTTCACATTGGCTTTTGTGACAGCCTTGGGTGGGATGATCCCTAATGGAGATACTGTACCAATGAACTCAATGAAAAGTGAATGTAAATATCTAAATTGGTTTTTTGTTACCCAATGAATTCCCTGTTGTCGTATTTAATTTTGGTGGTAAACAACCCCTTGTAGGTACAAAACATCACCTTAAAGGGATATGCTGTCATCCTGAACTTGAGCGATTGGGCCTAGGAACGTTTCGAGCCAGTTGATCCTGTGTTTTTTCCTTCTTCTGCTTCGGTTTGGGTTTAGGCTTTGGGCCTGGAACAACTCCTTTCGCCTGACCCTTCCCCTGACCCGTCCCATCACCCTTTCCCTTGCTCTGGCCCTTGCCAGTTGCCTGGCCCCCCGGGTTCTCTCGCTGTGAAGACTCTTGATGGTCATCCTCGGTCTCCCTGACCCTCTGGATACCTCGACGATTCACATTTTCATCCACGTTGTAATATTCCATCCAACATTTGAAGAGTCTCATCTCCTTGGATGCGCATCGTAGATGGTGTTTGTTACCGTACTGCCATTAATTTATGGGGCTGGATTGGGAATACATCCTGCTCATCTCGCTGAGAGTTTATAAAGTGTTATAACTAGTAAAACGTTTTTTTTCGATTTACTGCATGGGGTTACAGGGCCCTTGGGTGAAAACAATGTGTGGACATCGATGATTCAAACAACTCAGTTACTAGAATTTCATCAGGATGTTTGACCTCCCAAAGAAACATGGACAAACATTTGGGCATGTCACACAAATATGTGCAGTTAGGTCGCTTCATTCTGGGGAAACTCCGGATGCCAGCACCATAATCCAGAAGAAACCTTCCAGGGAAGAAGGTGCCCTGTCTAGTCCAAACTATTTGGAGGATCATCCCTACTTGTTCCAATGTGTTATTTGTTTTTGTGATTACTTATATAAAGTTCCTCACCTGACTTACAATATGACCACTGCATTTTTACCTCTTACTAAATGAAATTATCCCCAATCGAAAAAAACATGCTACAGATGGAATGGCTTGAAAAATAAATCACCATTTGAAAAATGCTATCTGGAGTTGGGTGAAGGTCTTCAAAAACAGCCCCGCAGCATAGCCAAGGCCTTGGTTGTCACCAACTCCTCCACGAGAACTGCGTTGCCATGGTACTTGGACATCAAGTCCTGGGATGGAGTGGCCGGAGCACACGGGGTAATCTATAACTATAATGCACCATTATGTATGCTGATGAAATAAAACAAAGTGGTGGTATGCATGAAAACTAATCTTTACAGGTCTAAATATCTTATAGTTAATAGCAAGGTGAGGTGGCACTTTGCATATTACAAACACTATATGGTCAGAAGTGGTGGAAGCTAATTAGCAGCTAATCATGTTGGGTTTCGGAGTAAGTTAAGATCACAATCTCCATAGGGGGATCCCGAAACTATATCTTTATAACGATTGAAAAGTAGAAAGTTTTGGGGTCTTCATATTTTGAGACATCCCCATGAATAAAAGCCGAGCATCGGCCTTGGTGAGCCAAGCCCATCTACCACCTTCAGTCTGGTCATGCGACTGGGTCTCCGAGAGGTAAATGCTAGAACTCAGCCAGTTTTCCCCAGATTCTATGTAGCTGGCAAACAGCTGAGCCGCTAGTTGGCCCGTGGTGTCTTGGCAAGCCTCCCTGAATTTCACAGCAATTACATCCGGACATTTGGGGCTGCGCACTGCACGGTAGTAACGCATGTATGTTGCTTTTGCCTCTTTCTTCTGGGCATCAACCGCCATGGGGTCCTCATTTTCGTTTTCCATGCACCCATCGACAGGCGCAGGGGTAGAATTTGCACCATGGGTTGCTTCCAGTGCTGCAGGTGCTGCAGGTGTGGATGGTCCTCCACTGCTTGCTGCTGGAGCTGTTGCTGGCTGACTGGGGGTGCTTGTTGCCGTGGTCTTTGCCATTGCTGCTGCTGCCGTAGTTTCTGCTGCTTTGTCCTGAGCATTGTGCTCCAAGACTTCTTTTGGTGGTGGGTCCAATTGCTGCCACAGCTCATAGGCAAGCAAGATTTTCAGCGGATCGCCCATGAGCATGCTTTCATCCACACCTTGGAGGAAAACCTGGAAAAGTGGACTGGCCCTGACAGATGCCAGTTTGGCGGCAAGCTCTCGGTCATCCATCTTCATCAGCTGCAAGGTTACAGCAGGTGCTGATGAGGGTGCTGCTGGGCTGGCGACTTCGGGGATGGAGTCAGTGCTTTGACGTCTCAAGATAGCCGTCCAGGCTTTAACTGCATCTGGCGTGACAGGTCCAAACTTGATGCTGTCATCATGTGCCTGCTTCTGCGTTGGCTGCTTTGCTGGTGTTGAGATCTTGAGCTGGGCCATTGACTGCACCAGTGACTCTGGGACATGATCGGGAACAGAAGCTGAAGGTGTTGGCACGCTGGCCAAAGTGGGTGCAATGACAGGCGGTTCAGCCGCAGTCAGTTCAGGGGCAGGGGCTGGTGGCGTGCTTGGCGGCGCGGCTGGTTTTGGAGGACTGCTTGGTGCTGGGGGTGCAGTGGGCGTCGGCGTGGAGGACTGTGATGATGCAGGTGTTGGTGGCTCACAGCCAGGCTTCAACTTTTTGAGGTAGCTGCCATCAGGTTGCAACTCCCTTGTGTAACGTTCGTCCCAAGTAGGTCCGAGGCTGACTGTAGGGCTGATAGCTGCTTCAGCAGGCTTGGAAGGGGAGGGTGTAAACCCTGGTGAGTCCGGGTACAGTCCAAGCTGGTTGTCTGGAAAGTATTCTTGGTTCTCAGTGCTTGCAATGATTCGAGGTTGGGTGGGCGGTGGGGTGCCATTCTCGAGAGAAGGCTGCTGCTCTTCAACATCCATCTGGGTATCTGGCACCACCGCAAGTACTTGGGAGTCTTGCACATCTGTCGTTGCTAGCGTTGACTCAGGGAAGGCGCTCGCATGGGAAGTGGATGCCTTACTTGCATGAACATCTTTCTGTGGGATTGCTGCATGCTGCGGTGCTGCATGCTGCGGTGCTGCATGCTGTGGTGTTGCCTGCTTCTGCATTGTCTCCTGTACCTAGGCTCATGGATCAAGGTACTGGACTGCCAAACCCACCCCCCAAAACCACTATAGTTTCAATTCCAACCAGTACTATTTTATTAAGTCTAAATACATAAATGACGTGATAATGTGATAATGGATTTCCAGGGGTTGTTCCACTAGTGTGCAGGAATGTGAACATTAATGATGATGTAATAACGATAGATGTCTATATCAGTATTTCTCAAAATGGGGGATGCTTGGAACTATTCAAAACTAAACCCTTTTAGGTTTTTCGACAAGACCGATTTTGAGAAATATTCCTGGGCATTCTTACTCAGTGGGATTCCTTCACCAAAAACAGACCCAATGGAAACAAGTTTAAAGTGCAGCTATTCGCTGAGTGGGTACATGCCATTTTTTAAAACCACATTGCGATGGACACATAGCCAAGTTGCCCCTGGACCATCGGAAGTCGCAGATTCAGAAGACTTGACAGGTTCACCTTTCAGGACAGGCCCGTGTGCTCTCAACTGATGATGGTATTTGGTGATGTTATTGGACCAAAAAACTGGTGATAGGATCTCCCTACAATAATGTATATGGATGGGTTCTTAAAATTGGTGATTGGGATTCAATATTAAAGTGGTTTCATAATATGTTCGATATGTTTGATGTATCCTCCTCTTTGGAAACTTCCACTTTTTGGTTCATCCCACCTTGGCAATCATCAGAAGAAAAGTCCAGCTTTCTGGGAACAACATCACCTGACACATGACCCTTTTTGGTCTCTGGTGTCACATGTGTTGAGGGAGTCGGCATGACTTCCATGCGGCTGCGCTTTTGCCCTTCATCCATCGGCTTGTTTCCCTCCTGAGATCAGCAGAGGGTGCGTTATTTAGGATAGGAATAGAATGTTTCTTTGATGTGGTAATACTACGTAATATTCTGTTTATGTTGTTTGCACTTTTTTTTGTGATTATGTAACATCATTACTATCTATATTATATACAGTATTCTTGGTAGATATGCTTAATCTAAAGATACGCATACATTATGGCCTCCCCAGCACAAGTGTAGCAGCCCCCCCAATCAGATCGAAGATTCGGTCTTCAACCCCATCATGGTTGAAGCAAGTTGTCGCCGGCGTCCACCGGCTTCCAATGCCCTCATAGCTGCCTGCATGAGGACATGAGGGTCCTTCCCAATGTTGTTAACACCACAGTCGACAATAAATAACAAACTATAATATAGGTAATTTTATTTTTTGGGGTTTGCAACCTTGAAGAGCACCCGAAAAGACCATATACAGATCCAATATGTATATTGATGGTGTGTGGTTTTCCTGGTCTGTACCCGTTTTGGATTCTGAAAACCCCACCTCCACCAAAGAAGCTTCCGAGGCCATTGGGTACAAGCTACGCAGGGTCAGAGGCGAGAGCGAGATCACAAACCCTTGGAAAAACAGGGTGCCAAGCCTAAATCTTCACGAACATGTGGTGACAATGAGCGATTCCACCATCAATTCTTGGTTTTTTGTGGTACCCCAGATTTCTGTCCCGAAAAATGCCTTGTCACGGGTTGTCACGGTCTGGCACGCTATTACCATCAAATGTAGCCATTTTAAGTGGAAAATTAAGCTATTGTCACGGTCTGTCACGGTTTGTCACGGTTTGTCACGGGTTGGCACTTTTTGCCACAAAATGGAACTACCAATATATGGTGCACCGGATTCCCCTTGAATTCATCCCATCCATATATATGTACATGTTTGTGGTAGGAATAGGCCAGGCTAAGACGTCATATTTCTTATGGATGGCATGAACCATTGCATAACCGAGCATTTTTTTCACCCAGGGGCATTTGTTCTGGTACCCAATGCATGTTGATTCCGAATTTGAACATGTGGCTCAATGTGCTTCAGGAGTGGAGCATCCCTTTGGGTTAAAGCTCCCTGGGTCAGGGCTCAAAAGGGTGTACAAAATCGCTTACACAAGCCAACCACATTGGCCCCTGCATTTCAGCATTTCATAGAGGCAAGCCCTCTTGAGGCACAAAGCGCCCTTCAGCAACCTCACGAAGTAGAAACCTTAGGCAGTGGGGCCAGAAAAATGCTGGTTCATGGCCTGGGGTATATGATTGTCGGTATTTGAAGATCAAACTAGTAAATGGTGTAAATAGGAATTGCCACTCTTTATCTAGTGGATGTGTTGGGATAGTTTGTGGTACTCCACCGCCACCACCACTTCCAACTTATTTTAAAAGTAACCAAGAGGCTCTCTGAGCTGATCAAGGCCAGCATGCTTCCACTCTAATGGCTGTTCCTCGGGTATTGTGGGAAATAGGCATATCCCCTTGAAATCTCACATTAACGGACGCATGAATGAAATTGAATAGAGCGATGACGCATTGAAGCTGCCTACAACGGAAGTTTGGACTACGCAACTGCACGCTTCTTGGGAAGTTAGTCCCACTTCTTGTTTCTGAATACGACATTACCTCAATCCCCCAATAGACAAAATATTTCTGATATTAAGGCCAGTGCAGTCAACCCTCCAGAAAATGATCAACTAAGTATTCTAATCAACCATATATGTATCCCATTAATATACCAATCACCCCAGATAATAAAACACCGCTCCTTAGTGGTTGTTGGATTTCAAATCTTACTCCATGGGTGTCCCCCCAGAAAAGACAAACCCTTTTTAAATTGGATCCATGACTGAGTAAATTTAATCTTTACTAGTTTAGGCTACGGCTGAGCAATTACACACAGGACTCAATTTAAATCAACCCGTTGAGCTTTGATCCGCACTTGGGTTTGGGAGAACCTGACATGAGAACCCCTTTCTGACGATTCTCTATCAACATAAGAATGTTTCAAAATAGGGGTGCCCGATATTGAGATATTCCCACATCTTAATCTGTAACTTTAACTAGTAGTAGACCAAGATGCAAAGCTGCGGTTCTTCAGGCATCGCCGCCGTTGTTGCGCAAGTTTCTTGGCAGAAACCTGGGGACCAGGTGCCAAAACATAGAACCGGGTTCAAGGTGAGGAGTGGGCCCCAAACAAGCTTCGAACATGATTTTCCTCAACTTCTACGTCTTTCCTGCTGCCAAAAAAATTGTTTGAAGATTGAAAAAATATTTGAAGATTACACGTTTTCCCCCTTTAATTAAGCCATCAAATCTCCCAAGAAGGGGCCTTGTTCAAGACGAAAAATTGCCATTGGGTTAATGCTGGGTAACCCGTCCACGGTACTTCTTGAAAAGATTAGCCACTTTGCGGCCAAAGCATTTGGTGTATGCACCGGAAGCCCTCAAACGCTTGGTGCCAGTGACAACTTGCTTCCCATGTTTGAACTCCTTTTTGTACATTCCATGGTTCGAGAGCAATGCCTGGATCTTTCGGGGAAGGTAGCTGTCGAAGTCCTCCAAAGCAGGCCTCTGCGTAGAATGTTAGAGACAAGGGTTTGTAAACATAGGGTGATGCAAATTTGGTGATGTTTCAAAAATATAGCGCCCTGGTTGGACCAAAAAGGTTGCTTTAACTTACTCTGTGGGTTAAAGCTCCCATCTTTATCTGACTCAGCAAGTGTCCAAATTATATTTTATACCAAGACAAAAGTTTGAACTTGTTTCCACGAGGACACCCGCTGAGTAAGTGGCATTGGATGGTGACCAATAAATGGCGAAATAATCAAACCACCCATTCTTGATAGAGATGCATCCTTCCTTTTAAGGGTGGGAGAAATAAATATGCAAAATTGACAATACTAATTAAATCGAAGCGCCAAGATCCAAATCATTGGGTAGGTTTGGCACACCAGTGTTGGTAACACCCCATTCATGTGCGCTTAAAGAAGCTCGGCATGGGCATATTGTGGAGGACATGGGCAATGTAAGGACATTCCTTGAGAAGACTTGATTGTGGTTGCTCCACCTTGTTGGTTGCCCGATCCCAAAACAAAACAATCTTATGAAGAAAAACATCTTAAGGGCCCTTCTATTGAGACTATATGTGTTATCTATTTATACAATCTGCCCAAAAGGGAACAACATCTTGAGCAAAGGCCTTCGAAGAAGAATTGCGCTAATGCTATGTGACTGGTGTGGCAACAAGATTGGGACATTGGAGGGTGTGCGTGTGTGGTGGTCTACCCCATTTTTTGCCCAGAAACACACCAAAAGATATTCATGATAGTGCATACCAGAGCCAGGAGGGCAAATCTTGCCGCTACCATATTGCCTTCATAGACTGCTTTAATATCCTCATTTCCAAATATTGATGACCTTCTCTCTGTCGTAGAAGACGAAATCCACACCCACCTTGAGGCAGTCAAGCGATATGGACCAACCAAATTGAAGGGTTGCAAAGCCTGGGCCCCATAGATTTCATTATAGAAACACTACTGCCAAATCCCAGCGAAGCAAAGACACCTATTGTGTAACTCCCCATGAATAAGATCCAAAAAGACAGTGTGGACCCCAGCGTATCGGCCTATCATCAAATGCATCATTACTTCAAATGGTTTTGGGGAAGTATATATACACACACATATATATATAATGGCATGTCTTCCTGGAAACAGCTACAACATGTTGTAATAATAAGGGAACCAAGGGTCGAATTGCAAGGATTGCCGCTCCACAGCAATCCAGACGGTCTTACCCTCAATATTTTGGTCAAGGCAATGACAAACCTGATTTGAGCAATGAAAACACAAATAAAGTCGAGATCAGTTTAAATGCATCTTTGTTGCTCATGACCCGCAGTAATGAATTCTATACTCTCTGTTCTGGTGGAAAGAAATTAAAACAACTGATCAAATCCGGTTACCAAGGAGCCCTTCAGGTGTTGTCAAATCATGATACCGATTCTTGATGATGTCATAACCACGGCAATCGATATTGGAAGATCCTTGGGGGTGATTAGGACCGGGTGGGTAGCAGTAGATAATTATATAATGGAAGCTATACGACCATGCTTTCCGGGACCCAAACTGCATTCATTGGTCAGCTGGGACTGTCCACAAAACAGCTCCACCATATCAAGATCCTGCACACAGGGCTGAGATGTGTTAGGCATTCTTGTCAGAAAATAAAATATGTTAATCTGTGTAAAGGGTGATTTTTCCTGCTTTGTGAACACCAGCGCTATAGACATAGAGACAGAGTTTGTTGACATCGTGCAGAATACCACGAAGTTGTGTCTATCGAAAGTGGGGAAGACATGCTCGTGCAGCTTGAGCAAGAAAATTCACCCCTACAACTTTGTGGCATTAACCAGCCACGATGCACCGATGGGCCTGCAATAATGGCCAGTTTAAACAGAAGAGGCTACGTTTACCACGAAAACATTCCGGTGGTGGATGCCCCGCCCACTTCCCACAAAACAAGGTCCTGCATAGCTGTTCCATCGGGAGAACCCGCCAGGTACGCCGAGTAGCAGTAGTCAATGAGATGCACCCTGGGTATGATGCTGTGGGATTTCCAAAGCAGCCCCTCGAGGAAGTTATACCCGATTATACCCATTGAATACATATTTGAATTTTAAAACAGGATATATTCGGTGGTTTGGATCTTCCATTAGTCAAAGATCAGAAAAATACACAAAACCCACCGAGGAGGAACAAATCAAAAATAAACCAATTCCATATTGAATTTCCCCAAACAGATGCCATAAAATATCACCACATGTGACCCCATATTATTGCATATAGGCCCAAATCCAAACTGCAATTTCTCACTGGCATTTAATTGCGTCTACAACAGCTCAGTATTATATAGTGAACCCAGTTCCTCACACAATGTTATGAATTAATGTCTCAAATGAGGTGCCCTTTTCTGTTTCCAAAAAGGCTACTTTAAAGGGGAAAAAGGGCACCTCATTTTGAGACATCCCAATGTAGTTCCAAGGTCAAACCAAAGATTTTCGGTGGTATATTACTTATTGGGAACCTGGTTTAGATTTCAATGATGGTTTTACTCAGTGGCTTTCCTTCCACAACAAAGTTTGAAATGTAGCTACTGGCTGTTTATTTTAAGATTAAAAGGCTCCAGTTTAAACAAGGTCAAATCCAGTGTTTGGGCACCATGTTTTCTTGGGATTTATGGCTGGTCACCTTCAGACGAATTCCTACCCCAATACCAATTTCTCAACTTCGCTGCCAAGGAGCAAAAGAAGCGGACCTCCAAGACACAATAAGGCCTTGGCCTTCCCTTTAGTGAGGCGCTTTGGCATGGTGGTCAAGTCACTGGGCAACTTTTTGGGGCCTGGTTCCTACGGTTTCTTTTGAACCTGCATTGCCATCCCAAAGATTTAAAAGTAATATCGCGCCTGAGCCGAACCCTTTATGAAACAATTTGGTCACCATACCGTTCCCAGTGCCTCAGCTTTTAAACCTACATGAAATAATGCATACCAGATCTGATTTTGATTTCAAGGCCACAAAACATCAGCGCAGCATAGCGCAGTACCAACTTGTTTTTGCCACTGATTTGGCTCCTCCACTGCGCTCTATGCCCTCCCACACTATATCCACGTGGACAGTGTGCAAATTGGGGCGTTTGCACCACCTTTCCCAGTCAAACTGGGACTGTGTTGTTGGTGACCCGTCAAATCAAAACAGAAAATGATGATTAATGAAAAATGTTTTTGGTTCACTTTTGAAGTTCAACATGTTTCAACACAGCAGTCCAAAAGTTGTGATGGCCTATTCCCATCCGGCAAGCTTCACTGCCAGTTTAAAGGACTCACTCCAGCCGTTCTTTCGGCGAATAGAAATGGTTGCTCCTCCCTTTTTATTGGTGTTCACCTCAGACCCCGGAACCTCCTGGATCACTTTCGTCACGTAGATCTGGTCCAGTGTCCACCTCAGAAAGGAAGTTCACCAGCCAGCAGGTGAAGACAAGAACGTGGACACAGTATGTGGGAACTCCCAGGTGTCACCGGGATGGGATTGGCTGCAATAATTAAAGAACACAAGATAGCCAGAACAAATCAGGACATCGTGACTTGTCATGTCATCGTTACTCTAGCGAAGGAGCCAAGGGGCAATATTCCTATGGTGGAACTGATTGTGTTCCCAGGAGGAGGCTTCACTGAGATACTCTTCTTGGTTTCAACATCCGGTGGGATGGCAATGGGCAAGACGCGGAGAGCCTTTTCCTAGGTCGCCAAGAGCATGGGATTCTGGTTCAACTAGCTATTTTATTTTTGGATGAGGCAAATTTTACCTTTTATTTGGTGTTTGAAGTCAAAAACACAAAACAATGAACACATTATGAGCACTGTATGTTTTTTTCTCAAAATGGTGATGCTCAAAAATCTTTTACAGCACCCTTGAATATATTGTTTCGAGCATCCCCCATTTTGAGATATTCGGTAAAAAACAAATTCAATAATTGAATATCAAAGAATAGCTACAGCCTAGAATCTTTCTCCTTCCAAAGGGCAATCAAATCCACGGTCTTTGCAGGTACCCCTCCATTGTTGGGACCCGGACCCTCCATACTGCCATCTTCATTTTTCAAACCATCCCCATGGTTCGAACCATCCCCATGAACAGACACGTGCGTTTTTTTCCTGATGCGCCTACCACCGGTTGCCACCAGTGGTGGCGCAACCTCGTCCCCAGGCACACCCCCTTCCCCATTGCCACCTGTCGGAGATGCTCCCGAAGGAGCCTCCTGATCCTCATTTTTGGGAATAGAATTCTTGGCTCTACCCCTTCCTTTCCCCTTTCCCTTCCCTCGCCCACCCTCGGGCTTCAGCATTCCCTTGATGACTTTGTGATCTGCCATGGCCCTCTCAACTAATTGCTGGGCACTCGTAACCTTTGCTGCCTTGGTCCTGGCAAGCTGGGCACCGTAGACATCAGCGTCAGTCTCAGCAGCCACTTCGCTGAGGAGCGCCATGTCAGACTTCGAAAGCGTAGGCGGGACCGTCTCAAGCGGAGATTGGTCCTCAAGGGCAGGGAACGTGTTGGATGAACAAAATCCTCTGCCAGGTGGAGACTTGTGTGGTATAGCACTGGGATAAACCATCTACCAGGTGGTCAAGGATTTCTTTCATCCACATAATATGTATGATACGGGATCCAAATAATGGGCTTTAGAGGGCTCTAAAAATGGGCAATATCATTTTTTTCATGAAGATGGATCTCCTTGTTGGCTTGGCGACGCCCCCCTGCATCGCACATCGATTCATCTTGGTCAGGAAGTCCAAGGGGCAGGGTTTCCATCTCATCGATGTTCTCCTCACGGGATTGGTACCACCATGGGTGCAAAACAAATATGGTTAACCATGTTGAACCACCAACTATCATTTTTGAATAATAATCGCTACTTTCCTAGTTTTAAATGGCCAGGAATGGAGGCATACCGATTTTCAAGCACACCTACCTGTTTGGGCCTAGACATGGCATACTTAAACCACCAAAGTAGTCGGGATCAGCAAAGCCAAGTTGCTTTCGGGCGGGCATCCTCTGTCGGTACAGCTGGTGGGCTAGCGGACGGAGTGGATGCTTCCGAGAGCTCCTAGTAAAGAACAAGTTCAACTGGGAACGGAACCGACTCATATGCATAGGTTGTTTTACATGTGTCTTGGTAATTTCCTAATCATGAATTTCAGTTAGAGTGAAAGGGAGCAAGTTCAACTGGTAATGGAACCAAATCAGATCGTATAGGTTGTTTATCTTTTTGCGCAAACTACTCATGTGTTTCAGTTGGGTGAGATGGATGCAGAACCCGAACTCCTCACATGAAGATCCCATTGCTGCACCCTGGATAGAAGCTTCGATTGTCGCATCCGGAGTGGCACCTGGAAGGCGATTTTGTATACAGAAATTCTGGTAGACCCATGACCCAAAACCTTTTGCTTTGGAAACAGGTTGGCACAAAAAAAACAATCACAAAGAGATAAATCTACATAGTAGCATCGAGGCTATATCATCATGGTGCCACATTCCCTCCATGATCATTAACCTGCCTGCGTCAGAAAGCAGTTTGTGGACAAACTGCTTCAAGAAATCAACCCGCTTGCTTCTGGAGGTCATACTGCGCTTGCAAAGGCTGAGAGCGTGGGTCACCAAGACTCTGACCGTGGGTGCTTGGGTTTTCACCCAATCCTGTGCCAAGTTTACACATCCCCCCAAAAAAATATAGGGATTCAACAAAGCTGACATCACCAACAGTATGGGTTTATTAATAGTCTGAAATTATAACCACCAACTACCACAAGAATGGCGAATCTTAACCATCTATCACTTTTGGGGGGTTGGCAGAATGAATCCGCATGGCTCATGGTGAAACAATTCCAGGCTACTGAAATTTCATGTTGGGATATGACTCCAAAAAACAATATTCACCCCTTTTGTCCACACATGTCCTTGATTTGCCGGGATTTGGAAAAGATCTGGTATCGCTTGGCAAGATCCCCTATGACCATCCGGTGGATACCCATATTCGGAATGCAAGTTGTTCCGAAACTTGCGAAGTACTCCATCACGAACTCCATCTGTGATTCGACCTGGGTGCCAAAGGAATCAGAATGTGATGAGGAATAGCGAGTTGTGGGCAAATGTGAGTTAAAGGGGAATGATGGTGTCACTTTGTCCTTTTCTTTAACCAGCGATAACGTGGTCCTGTGTGATATAACACTAAGTCATATGTTTTGTGAGCCAACATGGAAATTCAAAGCCTAGAAACTCCCAGACTGTGATCCGGGCCAACATCTGCAGGTAGCACCAAAATTTCCTTGGTCTTCCTGATAGAGTCCAGATTCTTGACAAACCAGCTGTTGAGGAAGTCCTGCTGGACTCCCAAAGGCAGCATGGGCTTAACAATACTAAAATCCAGATCGAGATAAACACAATGTTTCATGATTGCCCCCCCAAAACAAGAGAGAACAATATAATTCACAAAAATGAAACATCGTATAGATAGGTAGATAGTAGATAGATAGATTTAGATATAGATATAGATGTAGATATAGAAATAGATATAGATAGATCGATCGATAGACAGAAAGTCACATAGACGGACAGACAGACAAGACAGACAGACAGACAGACAGACAGAGAGACAGACAGAGACAGACAGACAGACAGAGACAGACAGACAGAGACAGACAGACAGAGACAGACAGAGACAGACAGACAGACAGAGACAGACAGAGACAGACAGAGACAGACAGAGACAGACAGAGACAGACAGAGACAGACAGAGACAGACAGAGACAGACAGAGACAGACAGACAGACAGACAGAGACAGACAGAGACAGACAGAGACAGACAGAGACAGACAGAGACAGACAGAGACAGACAGAGACAGACAGACAGGCAGGCAGACAGACAGACAGACAGACAGACAGAGAGACAGACACTGATGCTTCTCTACACCGGCCCGTGTCCTCCAGAACCAGCTTTTGCCACTGCTTGTCTGCCACCGACATGGTGTGCTGAGGTGCCGAAAGACACGGAGCTGAGCAAAGAAAAAGGTCTCTGGAAATGGGCAAGCTGTTGACCAGGCCCAAGAAATTTATCTGACAAGTAATCATTTCCCCATTATCAGTTGACCCCCAAGATAAATACTTTTCTGGAGATGTTTAGACCCCAAGATAAATACTTGTATGATGTTTTTTTGATCACATTAATGAGGGGGAATGATTTCTGTCAGCTACTTATAGTGGTTCCAAACATGGGAACATCAAGAATCGTTTTTCAATATTGTGCCTACCATCTACCACCATATTGTCAGGAAATTGTGATAAACCGGTGAGCGTTTGACATATCCTCTCTGCAGATCCCAATCTAAAGTTCACACCAGCCCCATTCCAAAGAAGCAGCAGGGGGGAGTCGCACCTGCCCAGTAACCCAAAGGCCCCACATCCGGGGAGGGGCCAGATGTAGATGATGAAGATGCCAGACCAGCACCATCACTCCGGGCCCGTTTGGCATCCCGATTGGCCCGGAGTCTTTCTAAATGGCGTTTCATCAAAAGTATAAGGTGTGGCAAACCCAAATCAGAATTATAACTCTTACATTCTGATTAGAGGTATTGAAACAAGTCATTGTTGAGTGCCAAAACTGGGTTATCTTCCAAAAACCACTGCCCTTTTATAATTTCCCAGACGATCCTTACTATTCCGTTTTGACTTTGATAATGGCCACCGCCCTCATCGCATCCTGGGGCCTGGAAGAGGCTCTGCGGGGAAGCTGGGTATATATATTTAATAGATCACCATCAAACACCATCAAACACCATCAAACACCATCAAACGTCGAAATATATGCCCGCAATAGACATGTAGTGCTATTTTGGTAACATAGCACTTTTGATCATATTTGAGGACATGGATTCTCAGGGAATGGTTCTATAGGATTTACCCCACAAACGACCTAGAAAATAATAAGTCTTAGTAAAGATATTTTCTTTGTGGTTGACTTCGGCCATCTTGAACCTTTTGTGGGGATAATCTTTGTCACAACTGGCTGCAAAACCTGTGGCTCCATCTGCAGTGAGAACGCTAGAGCTGGGAACCCCCCCTGATGATCATACGACAGCATGTGCAACGTGTGCATCTTCTGTAACGTAAAGGAAGTGCTCGTCAAGAACGTTAATACACCCCCCACCCCCCTTGATGTTCATACGACAGCATGTGCAACATGTTAAAATATTTTAAAGAAAACAAATCCCATACCCCCATTTGCGCAAGCCTCATTTTTTGAAATTTGCAACCCTTCCAAGGGATCGTAAATGGCACATCTATGCACATCTCAAAATTGGCAACCCTTCCAAGGGCGCCGTATCAGCCGCATGCCATAAACATCCGTAAACATCCATTTTCAGAAATCTCCTGAAACATCAATATATAAAGATCAACCATAAGCCCAGTGAAATATTTGTAAAGCAAATCAACTGAGCCGCTCAGCTAAAAGACGCGGGCACCGAGGATGGTTGGACGGAGATCCTGAATGGTGGAGGCTCTAAATGGAAGAGAAGGCTGGCTGTGGGGAACAAACGGAAATTATTGGTGGATACAGCAATAGGTATATACATATATATATATATATATTCATTATATATATATATACATTATATTATATTGGTCATTCATTATTCATTGATCATTTATTATTGACATGATTGACTCTTGATCATTATTGTCCATTACTGATCATTATTGATTCATAGCCAGGTGGTGAGCACAACGTCAAAAGCAACCCCCATATTCCCCAATGACCTACCAGATCTTGGCAGAAATGGATTATGTAGTGCAGGCCACAAACAATCCCAAAGTGGAGGCTTATGATGGCATTAGGCTTGCCACAGTACAGAATGAACCATAGTGTGGGCACATGGAAGAAGTGTAGGCACACTGAGTACGCGACACGACCTGCCAATATATAATCCAGGGTTGTTTAGTGTTGAACATACAACGAGATTTCAGTGGGAATGCACCATTTAAAAACAGTATGTTTTATTTTTTTGGTGGGTCCCTGCAAGAAAATTCAAGAAATCAATGGACAAGGCAATCTGCCCGGAGCACGCTGGATCATGACAGGGACTTAAACGGATACACCGTAAGCCCAGTGCCATAAAGCTTCATTTGGGTTTTCATACCGCTTTCTGAAAACAAGGATGGCCTAAAACCCATTGGTTCATCATCATTGATTACCATGTTGGAGGTTTTTCTCCAATTTTCACGCATGGTTTTGTCTTAAACTTGTGTAATGGTTTATTGTTATATTATATGTCCTTTAAACACATTTTGGAAGACCCCCTCCTTTTTGAGACGAGCCGAGAGATTGTTGGCGAGTTGCATCCCCAATATTCCTGCGAAACTCTGGAGGATTCCAAATGAGGGGCCTGCCTGCGATTGTAGCGCTGGCTGCCCGTTTCCACAACGTATGAACCCTGCGGCCGGCTGCCCCTGCTATCACTGCGGCCGCCCTAATACCTAAGAAAGTATGCTACCAAAACGGGCAAGGCCCGGGAATCATGATGGGCTCCTGCAATTTTGCTTGTTCAGACTTTTCACAGTGCCACGTATTTGTTCACGATGTGACAAATTATGCCAGCCATTTCAATGTAGAATATGCCACCCTTTTGCTTATCCAAGAGAGGTGTCAAATTTTCAAGGGTGCCAATTCTCATTTTGAAAAGACGATTGCATGATGATTTCCACGTTCTTTTTTCATGTTTTTCATCATCCTCAAAACATAGCCCATAACCGAGGGGAACTGGTGGTCTTAGGATGAAACTACGTCCATTTAAAGATCATACTTGCGGGTATATAAACACACTTCCTGGAGTCGTATCCCAACTTATGATGGGGACACACCATAATCGTGGTTGTGTCCTTGGGCTTGTCTGAAAAGTGGCAACCCCAATTCCAAAGGAGATCAAAGGAGTAATTATCACATCTGTTCCTATTCAAACAATAATGGAAGGGGCATCCCCTATTCTTCTACAAAGCCAATGCAATACTGGGTCGGCCTTGGATGCGCCCTTTGTCTTTCAACATTTTCAATAATGGGGAATCCATGGGAAGCATGTGGAGATATCAGCCTAACCTAATCAACTAAAAGATAATTTGTTGAAGGGCATCCAAGATTGGCTATGAATATAGCAAGCTAAAACAGACAGACAAGTTCGACAAATTGGAATTATGAGCTAAATATCATGGAACTATTATCGGTTCCATCAATCTCGCTATTTTTAAAAGGACCCCTTTTTGAGCTCCAGATATTGCACGATTTTCCAAAGTTCGAGCCAGGGGCCCATCATGATACCTCCATTTGGAGGATGCTTTGGGCTGTTGCTTCCATGGGCGCGACAGTCTGGAGTTTCACCAGCACCTGACTTCCCTGGTGACATCTTGTCACGCATTACCTGTGTCATCAAATATTGAAATCCTGGCACTATAGAAATGGAGCTTTTCCGGGGAAAATCATTTGAACAAAAGGGTGGGATTTTCAGCAGGCCGGGTAGATGACATAAGCATGGCAGAATGCAGAGGTTTTTTGAATCATTTATCGTTAGGTGCATACCGATGTAGGTGGATTCCAAAGACAAGGTAGCGATTCTTGAATTGCTATCCGAAAAAATCACAGCGTGACAGCATTGGAAAATGGGGTCATCAGCATTGTTCTTAGCTTCCCGCGCCTGCCCAATAAAAGTAGTGGGTCACATAAACAGGTGATAATTTGGCGGTTTCGCAAAACACTGCTCTTATTCCTACATACGCACACAGGCACATGTAGATAGAAAGATAGATAGCTAGCTGGATAGCCAGCTAGATAGGTGGGTAGATAGATGAGATAAGACTAGATTACTGTAGACAAGATGAGATAAGATGAGATGAGGTGAGATAAGGTGAGGTAAGATGAGATAAGATACGATATTTTGATAGGTGGAAAGGATAGAATGTTCTTGAAGTATATCCCTGATATATCTCACAAGGACAGACTGGTTAAGGTCTCAGACACTTAACATCTATACCCGGCCCATATCAAGGGGGGTATGCCCCATGGATAGGGAACATTAAACAGGGTAGTAGATGACAAACCACACTAAGACCCTCTTCCCATCACCCCGCAGAGGGGATCAGGGCGGTGAGCCAAAACTGGCAACAAGATCATATATTCACACAACCACAGACATGTTTCACACCCCAGTGAGACCCTACCCAACCCTACCCAACCAACACTGGAAGGTAAGAAACATGCTGGCACGGTGCATACTTTTCCGAATGCACTCGCTTTTTTTTTTATTCGCACGTATCGCTAGTCTTGACGCCTTAGATACATCTGACAGACATTGTTGCTAAGTAACAATGGGTCAATGTTCTTGGACTATATCCCTGATATATCTCACAAGGACAAACTGGTTAAGGTCTCAGACACTTAATATATATATATATATACCCACTGTTGTTTTTAGGGTAGGATAAATTGATAGATAGACAGAGTAGTCTACATTGGATTAGGATAGAAACAAATACAATAGAATAGAGAAGACGATAATAGAATAGATTAGATAGGCAGATAGATCGATAGGTAGGTAGATAGATATAGAGATAGAGAGATGGAGAAACAGCTGGATAAGATAGATAATATAGATAAGCTTGATAGCTGGCTGGCTAGCTAGCTAGCTCGATGGAGATATAGATAGATAAGGTAGATAAGATAGATAAGATAGTCAATATAGATAGACACAATAGATAAGATTAATAAGGCTGATAAGAAAGAAACACATACATCAGATTGACATGATAGACTTGATACATGCATAAACAATACAAACACATGGATAAGAAAGCTGAGATTGATTAGATAGATTTGACGCGTATATAGATTAGATAGGTGAATAGTTTGATAGGTGGAAGGATGTATGGATAGATAGATAGAAATATACTATAGTTCGATGGATACTGTAGATAGACAAAAAGATAGAGATTATTTGATAATAATTTAAATAGACAGATAGATAGATAGAAAGATAGAAAGAAAGAAAGATAGATAGATAGATCGATAGATAGATAGAGATAGAGATAGAGATAGAGATAGAGATAGAGATAGATAGATAGATAGATAGAGATAGATCGATAGATAGATAGATAGATAGATAGATAAAAAGATTAATAGATTAATAGTTGGATAAGTGGAAGGATGGACGGATAGAACGATAGAAATATACTATAGATAGATGGACACTGTAGATCGATATATAGATAGATATTTTATTTTATAATAATATAGGTAGATAGATTGATAGATAAACAGATAGATAGATAGATAGATAGATCGAAAGATAGATAGATAGATAGATAGGTAGATAGATAGACAGATAGATAGATAGATAGATAGATTAGATTGACAGACAGACACATAGATAGATTGAGATAGATTGAGATAGATTGAGATAGATTGAGATAGAATGAGATAGATTGAGATAGATTGAGATAGTTTGAGATAGATTGAGATAGATTGAGATAGATTGAGATACATTGAGATAGATTGAGATAGAGAGTGTTCGACCTTTAGCGAGGGAGTTGGATGGCCTTCTTTCCTTCTTCTCCCGCATGAGTTAGGTCGTTTTAGTGCATGCGAGGCTGGGTCTAATATACGCTAAGCTGGGAATGTAGCGTCGCAGACTTGTGCGCATTGAGGCCGCAGAAAAAAATGATATAAATTGATAAAGTTAGATAGATACGATACGATGCAATACGATACGATAGTTCAGATAGATACGATAGATACGATAGATGCGATACATACGATTTGTAAGACAGATAAGGCAGATATGACAGATCAGGTAGATAACATCGCTAAGATGGATAAGGTGCATAAGGTTGAACAGATAGACAAGACAGAGAAAATACACAAGATAAGATAGATATGGCCGGTAGATAGGATAGATCGGATAGATGGGATAGACAGGATAGACAGATAGATAGACCGATAGATAGATAGATAGATAGATAGATAGTTTGACAGGTGGATAGAAATAAATATAGATAGATAGATTAAAACATATATATATATATATCTATATTAGATAAGATTAGATAGATAGAATAGAATAGAGTAGAATAGACTAGATAGAATAGATAGATTAGATAGGTTATATAATAGATAGAATAGATAGATTGGATCGATTAGATTTGCTAGATAGATTAGACAGACAGACAGACAGACAGACAGGTAGATAGATAGATAGATAGAGATAGATAGATATGGAGATAGATAGATATAGATAGAGATAGAAAGAAACAAGTAGAGATAGATAGAGATAGATAGAAATAGATAGAGATAGATAGAGATAGATAGATCGATGGATGGATGGATTGAATAGATTAATTTGATTAGATATTATTTGGATAAGATGGATTAGATGGATAAGACATATAATATTGTTAAGACAGATAATATAGGTAGGATAGATAGATTGATAGATTGATTGGTTTGATTGACTGATTTATTGATTGATTGATTGATTGATGAGATTGATTAGATTGGTTAGATAGATTAGATAGATTAGATCAGTTAGATAGATAGCTAGATAAATAGATAGATACATAGATAGATAGATAGCTAGCTAGCTAGATAGATAGATAGACATGATAGATAAATAGTTTGGCAAATCGATAGATATGTTAGATAGATATGTTAGATAGATAGATAGATAGATAGATAGATAGATAGATAGATACATAGATACATAGATAGATAGAAAGAAAGAAAGATATATATTTGTTAGATAGATGATTACAGAGAAATATAGATTGAACAATTGATTGACAGCCAGTTTTTTAGGGTAGTTACAATGTATATATATATATATATCTAAATATAAAGATAGATAGATACGATACGATACGGTACGATACGACACGATACGATACGATACGATAGATACGATACGATAGATGCGATAGAAACGATAGATGAGATAGATGTGACAGATACGGTAGATATAATAATCAATAAGATAAGATAGATAAGACAGATAACAGGTACGATAGACAAGGCAGAGAAGACAGACAAGACAGATAAGATAGATAGGACAAATAAAATTCAAAAGATAGATAAGATAGATAGGTGGATGGATGGATAGACATATAGATAGATACATAGATACAACGATAGATAGATAGGATGGACTAGGATAGGGTAGGGTAGGATAGGATAGATAGGATAGATAGATGGATGAATGGATAGGATAGGATACGATACCATAGGATAGATGGATAGGAAAGATGCATAGGATAGATGAATCGGATAGATGGATAGGATAGATGGATAGGAAAGATAGGGTAGATAGGATAGATAGGATAAGATCGGAAAGACAGGAAAGATAGGAAAGATACTATAGATAGGATAGATAGGATACATAGG
The DNA here is from genome assembly GCA_947184155.2 of Cladocopium goreaui. Lineage (NCBI taxonomy): Eukaryota > Dinophyceae > Suessiales > Symbiodiniaceae > Cladocopium > Cladocopium goreaui. The sequence continues at coordinate 164,023 of CAMXCT020000312.1, forward strand.
AATTATAGGATAGATAAGAAAGACAGATAGATAGATAGATGTACATATAGATAGATAGTAATATAGATAGATAAACTGATTAGATGGACTAGATAGACTAGATATATTAGATATTTCAGATTAGATTAGATCGATTAGATTGATTAGATAAATTAGATAGATTAGATATATTAGATATATTAAATACATAGATAGATCGATCGATCGATCGATAGATTTATAGATAGATAGATAGATGGACAGATAGATAGATAGATAGATAGATAGATAGGATGGACTAGCTAGATAGATAGATCGATAGATAGATAGACAGACAGATAAATCGACGGATGGATGGACGGATAGATAGATAGATAGATAGGTAGATAGATAGATAGATAGATAGACTGCTAAATAGATAGATAGATAGATAGATAGCTAGATAGAACACAAAATCAATTGGTAGTTCGATAGATAGACAGATAGATTAATACATAGATATATCGAAAGATAGATAGGCAGACAGACAGACAGACAGACAGATAGATAGATAGGTAGCAAGATAGGTAGATGAATGGATGCATGGATGGATGGATTGGATAGATTATTTTGATTAGATATATTAGGTAGATTGAATGGGTAAGATGGATAAGATGGATAAGACAGATAAGTTTGATCAGATGGATACAGATACGATGGGTAGGATAGATAGATAGATAGATGGATGGATAGATAGACAGACAGATAAATCGATGGATGGATGGATGGGTAGATGGATAGATAGAGAGATAGAGATATAGAGAGATAGATAGATAGATAGATAGATAGATAGGATAAGATAGATAGATAGATAGATAAGATAGATAAGATAGATAAGATAGATAAGATAGATAGATAGATAGATAGATAGATAGATAGATAGATAGATAGATAGATAGATAGATACATAGATAGATACATAGATAAGAGATAGATAGATAGATAGATAGATAGATAGATAGATAGATAGATAGATAGATAGTTAGGATGGATTAGTTAGCTAGATAGCTAGCTAGCTAGATAGATAGATAGGATTAGCTAGCTAGATAGATAGATAGATAGACATACAGATAAATCGATGGATGGATGGATGGTTGGATAGATAGATAGATAGATAGGCAGATAGATAGCTAGATCGATAGATATACAGATAGATAGACAGACATATAGATAGATAGATTTATTGATTGGTTTGATTGGTTGATTGATTGATTGATTGTATGTTTGATAGTTTGATAAATTGATAGGATTATGTAATTTCGTTTTCAATGTTGATAGGCAGAGAGAGGCTGATAGAAAGACCGATAGATTGGTAGATATTTAGGTAAATAGGCACATAGATATTAGATAGACAGACAGACAGACAGACAGACAGACAGACACACAGACACACAGACAGACAGACAGACAGACACAGACAGATAGATAGATAGATAGATGGATGGATATTGTTAGACAGAGTGAGGGAGAGATAGAGAGAGATAGAGAGATAGAGAGTTCGATAGATAGATAGATAGATAAGATAAGATAAGGTAAGGTAAGGTAAGGTAAGATAGATAGATAGATAGTTAGAAATATAGATAGAAAGATAGATAGATAGATAGATTTATCGGTAGATAGATAGGCAAACGGATAGATAGATAGATAGATCGATCGATAGATAGATAGATAGATCGATCGATAGATAGATAGATAGATCGATAGATAGATAGATAGGTAGCTAGGATGGATTAGTTAGCTAGATAGCTAGCTAGATAGATAGGATTAGCTAGATGGATAGATAGATAGATAGATAGACATACAGATAGACCGATGGATGGATAGATAGATAGACAGACAGACAGACAAATAGACCGATGGATGGATGGATGGATGGATAGATAGATACATAGATAGATAGATAGATAGATAGACAGATAGATAGATAGATAGATAGATAGTTAGGATGGATTAGTTAGCTAGATAGCTAGCTAGATAGCTAGCTAGATAGATAGATAGGATTAGCTAGCTAGATAGATAGATAGATAGATAGACATACAGATAAATCGATGGATGGATGGATGGATGGTTGGATAGATAGATAGATAGGCAGATAGATAACTAGATCGATAGATATACAGATAGATAGACAGACATATAGATAGATAGATTTATTGATTGGTTTGATTGGTTGATCGATTGATTGTTTGATTGTATGTTTGATAGTTTGATAAATTGATAGGATTATGTAATTTCGTTTTCAATGTTGATAGGCAGAGAGAGGCTGATAGAAAGACCGATAGATTGGTAGATATTTAGGTAAATAGGCACATAGATATTAGATAGACAGACAGACAGACAGACAGACAGACAGACACACAGACACACAGACAGACAGACAGACAGACACAGACAGATAGATAGATAGATAGATAGATGGATAGATAGATGGATGGATATTGTTAGACAGAGTGAGGGAGAGATAGAGAGAGATAGAGAGATAGAGAGTTCGATAGATAGATAAGATAAGATAAGGTAAGGTAAGGTAAGATAGATAGATAGATAGTTAGAAATATAGATAGAAAGATAGATAGATAGATAGATTTATCGGTAGATAGATAGGCAAACGGATAGATAGATAGATAGATCGATCGATAGATAGATAGATAGATCGATAGATAGATAGATAGATCGATAGATAGATAGATAGGTAGCTAGGATGGATTAGTTAGCTAGATAGCTAGCTAGCTAGATAGATAGATAGGATTAGCTAGATAGATAGATAGATAGATAGATAGACATACAGATAGATCGATGGATGGATAGATAGATAGATAGACAGACAGACAGACAAATAGACCGATGGATGGATGGATGGATAGATAGATACATAGATAGATAGATAGATAGACAGATAGATAGATAGATAGCCAGACATATAGACAGATTTGTTGATTTGATTTGATTGGTTGATTGATTGGTTGATTGATTGATGGATTGATTGTATGTTTGATAGTTGGATAAATTGGTAGGATTTTTTGTTTTTCAATGTTGATAGACAGAGAGAGGCTGATAGATAGACAGATAGATTGGTAGATATTTAGGTAAATAGGCACATAGATATAGATAGACAGACAGACAGATAGATAGATAGATAGATAGTTTGCCTCGCCCAGGAATTGCCAGATTGAATTGTATACTACGTGGAACCGCCATGGGCGGTTCTTTTGAAGCACACGGAAGTCAGTTTGACGATCTTTGCACTGGCCGTTAGGGGGCGCGAATGTTTGTCGAGAGGTACCACCTGCTTGAAAGCACCGGCAGCTTGATGATCATAGCAAGGTGGTCGTGATTTTAAAACAACCATGGAAGTGGACAGGTGGAGTAGAACCGCAAGAATGCTGAAACAAATTGAGAAGTTTCCGAGGCTGTCTCGGAAAAACAACTCCAGTTCCATGGTTGTTTGAACTCCAGTTCCAAGGTGGGCCCCCCGTTTACGAAAACTAAGTTAGTTTAGTTCACTGGCTTAGGGATTTGTTGGGGAAGTATCGTCAGATAAACCAACAAACACCACTGGGGGGCAAAATATTTCAAAACTGGCGAACCAGTCAGCCTGGGTCTTGGAAGAGCCCAGCAAACTTCGTCCCTGAATTGGAGAAACGTCACTGAATGGTGACTTGACCCCACCGCGGGCAATGCTGCGGGGCAGTGACATGCCACAGTCTTGTGAAGATAATATGAATAATGAGTTTGAAAATGCCCAAATTACGGAAATGGAATGAATGAAATTATGATTAAACATTTGAATCTTGGGCGTGTTATTTTGTTGACAAACCCAGAATGCCATTTGTTTCTGTGTCATTTGAATGACGGTTCACATGTTTTTGTCCAAAAATAGCGGGTGCCCCATAAATTGTGGCAATGTCACTGTGGAAAATCGGGAAAATTGTGGTACACGTTGATACACCGATTTTGGGGCACCCGATGTCCCAATGTTTTTGTGGAGCTCCCATGCTACCTGCAGGTCGAACCAGATAGGTGTTGGTCGATTCATTGGTGAGCTGTGCGGACACGAAAAACCAGGTGTTGAACTGGTTAGCTACCTTGACTTAGTTCCCTAATATTTTAGGTTTTATGGTAGATCTATATATATATATTTTTTTTTTATAGAGAGAGAGAGAAAGAGAGATACATCTAGCTAGTCCATGTAAAAAAAAAAATCAACACATATCACTGAGGTCACTACCTTGTAGGTGACCGAAACATGGGACCGTTTTTGCTCAACCGTGAGCAACATCCTTTGTCCGTTTGCACCCTAAACTTTGACCCAGACCACTAGGCCAATCCTCAAACGACATGACTGGATGATACTGGATGGTAAACGAGCCCAGTATTGAAATGTCCTTGGGGGAAAAAAGGCACGTGGCGTTGCCCATTCCAGAAATATGATGATTATATGATTTGAATTTGTCTTTCACGTTTTTTTAAGCTACCAAAATTTACCAAAATCAGTTGTTTGGTGAATTGTATAGTCATCCCAAAAGAGATATAAACACGTGTAATTTCTCATCATTGTCTTGGTGTTGATTATCTTTCTTGGGGATTACTAGTTCCTTCATGTAGTTTTGGTGTTCTTTGGTTGAACTATTTCCAAGATGGCTTAGAGGACGGCCAGGGCCAGGGACAGGGCAGCCAAGGGGGCCGAAGGTGGCTAAGTATATACGTGACTGCGTGACTGCAGACGTAAGACAGACACTATGATCATATGCATAATTTTCCTATAATTATATAGCATGCAAAACTATGAGTGCAAAGTGCAAAGCTGTGCCGGGCACCAGGAATGTGTGCCCACTTGTCCTCACGTGTGCAGCCTGCCCTGCATTATGTCCAGAGGCATTGCCGGTGCCCAGTTTTTCAATTGCAGCCCAAGCACCAGATGGAAATGCAGCCAGGATTCTTGGGGTCGCCTGGATGGTTCAGGTCGGTTGGCATGTTGAGAAAGAAAAAAAAAACTCTGGCAACACATAAACAGTGCTTGGGACCACTGTTTGAGCTTATCTCCGGACTCAGATCGGACGCCTCTGATATGGTGCCAATCTGCCGCTGGGGAGGCCGCAGACGTCCGGTGACAGCGCTTTTCTCAGCGACAAGAAGCAGCACCCAAAGACGGAACATAGCGGATAGGTCATGAATTCCCCAGACTGGGGGAGCATCCATGAGTACCAGCTAAATGTCGGTGTCAACACGCCAGGGGAAAGTGACCCACATGATCCCAAAAACGCACTTAAGGCAAGTGAAAAAATGCGGGCATTGGGTTATTTTTGTACATGTCATACATTCCCAACACCTAGAAGAGAGTGGGGTTTGCTTGGTAATTTAACATGTGGACAACTTATATAATTAGGATAATAATCGATAATTGATTAGTTAATTTCAGTATGTCCGTTGCCATGTGAAAATAAAACTGTTTTAGCCCACCTGGGGCGATAATCTCATGGCTTGGAGATGGCTTGGAGATGGGTTGAAACCAGCAACCACTTTTTTGATACTTGAGGGTTTATTGCCCTACAGCATGCATTTAAACTAACAATAATTAACATAGATATGATCAAAAAACAATCTACAGACAGTCTTCAGAGGGGAAACACACTGATTTTCATGTCATTTTTTTCCGGATAGTCAATGATTCATACCCCTATTGCTCCTTTAGCTTACTGCATGGCCAGGTGGAAAAACACTGGGGCAGACCAAATGTGTGCCATTTGAATAGAATTGGAGGGAACATCTACAAGAAACAGCTGTATGTGTACAGTACTGTATATTAAATTCCTTCTTATTTTTTGGGGATTTGCTGATTGAAAACAGGGTTGCCAGCAAAATGCTCCCTTGTTCAGGAGCGAAATAGGGCAAAATATGGTGCCAAATGACATCGCCCATTTCAGTAGATAAGCCAATTCGGTGCAAAAGAACTACAACAGTTCATGATAACCACAGCAGGAAGTGAATTTCATTCAGGGTTCATCCAGATGCTGCGATGTCGTGGGCCCACTATCAGCTTTACAAAAGCGACATCCCTGTCGCTTTTGAATGGTCTCAGCGCATGCCAAAGCCTACTCTCTGGTTGTCCCAAAGCGATGTGAGAGCGGAGGCAAAATGGGTCCCATGGGTGCACGTGAAACATCGTGAAACACCAAGAAGATAATGTCTTCACCAACAAAGTTTATGGCTGGATATGGGTGGTATAAACTTTGACCATCAATCCATATGGGTGGTATTGCTCTAAGATTTGTCCGTGAAAATCGTTGAAGCCTCAGAAGTCATCAGAAGCTGTCAGAGACATCCGGCATCAGCCGACGTCATCAGAATCCAATGTATATCAATCAATATCTCTCATTAGTTATATAATGTTATATAATTATTAAATGGTGGTTTCCTGAAACAGGGGTACCCATAAATCATGCAGTAAATGTTAATTGTATTTTCCACTATAAAACATCCATTTGCAATAAATGTTAATTATATTAATGTTAAATGTTAATTTTCCATTATTTTCCATTAAATGTTAATTGTATTTTCCATAAATCACTCATTGTACCCCCCATTTATGGAAAGCTCCTTTTATCATTCCATAGCCGAGGCCCTGAGTTGGGGGGAGCACAGGGACCTGTGCGGCGCAGCGAACCGGAACCCGCGGCAGAGGATCTCTACACCAACCATGTGGCCTGGTGGTGGGAAAAGTGGTGCCAAATATGGTGATTTTAGGGTTTTTATATGTTTTTTCTTATGGAAATTCATGGTGATGTATGGAGAAAACCATGGAAGAACAACTATGAAGTGGAATAAGTGGATTTGTGGGTGGTGATGGTAATGTAGCTGCTGGTGATTTAGCTGAAACAAAACTTGAGAATTTGATGAAATTACCACAAGCACATGGGATATCATGAGTATATAGTATGGCCATATTCTGACACATTATAGTAAAAGATAAAGTTGGATAAAGTTGGTGATCGATTGCTGGCCGGTGGTTTCAGCCATATTCTGTTCAACCAGAAATGGCGTGATGATACCCATTGGGTGACACCATGGAATCCCTGTTTCGAAAGCCATGGTTTCACATTGTTTCACCACATTTCTTCTCAATACGCTAATGTTACGTCTCTTTCAAAATGGTGATCCAATCACTGAAGTGATTGGGGAAATTGTACTTTTATGCTTCCGGATAGTAACTCCCCTTACAGTGATGTTTATTTTTTTGGGCTTCACATACTGCAATTAGCACATGGATATGTACATGGTATTCTGGTTGGTGGTTTGGAACATTTTTCCCACATATTTGGAATAATCATCCCAATCGACTTTCATATTTTTTAGCAGGGTAGGTCAACCACCAACCAGTATTGATCAAAATCATCAAAAGTTGTGTGGTTAGCGCACAAGGTACCGGTTGATTCGACCGGCGATTTGACGCGGCAAGACGGTGTTTGCTTATCTGCTCATCTCTTTGGCCTTGTGGATATTTTCTGGGTTAGGAACCGGGTTCACATGGTTTGCATATATGCTGCGTGGTGCTGGAATATTTACTAACATTTGCCCGAACAAAATCACCCAAAATGTAGGTAAATACACCATACCTGGAGCATGGGATAGTGTTCTAGACTTTTCCTGAATGTACAATTTGAAGCTATATCTAACATACTTGCCTCGCAAAACAAAAGAAAGGTCCATCACACATACCACTATTTCGTCCCCCAAAGTTCGAACATCAACTCAATATGAACTATTAAAACAATCTAAAAGTGGGATTTTACCCAATGGTGGGTGGGAAAAACAAATCCATCTTACATTGAGGATTGCCATACTATTTAAGATGCGTGTGGAGTCTTGTGGAGTTGAAAGCTCTACTGGTTTCGTGGTTCACTGCCATGGATCTCAGGTGCGCAACTTGGTGGGCACCACTGTGGCAGGCGTCATTCAGGAGACGGAAAATCACCGGGAGGGCCTGGTTGGAGGAAGGGGAGGGCTTTATGCAGTAAGTTGATAGTAACATTGTATATCATATAGTATTTAATATGATATACTATGATATACTGTAAAAACAATATATGCATATAATATTAATATTGTGCATATATATATATATATATATATATATTAATATATGTAGTATACTTATTATACACACGTTAGATATACATGTGGATCCTCCGACTTTTAAGTGCGAGAAATACATATTACCTTAAAAGTGCAAGTTGCGCAATTGTGCAATCAAAATTGTGCAATCAAAAAGTACATGGTCCCAAAATATATTTTGAAACCAAAGTCGGCCATCGTTACAGAGCCGACGTTCTTTTTCAAGCGGCCAGACCATGAAATTGGTTATGTTCATTTCAAGCTCCTGTCACAAGTTGGTGCATAGATGTTTTCCAAAAAAACTGTAGTTGAGTTTGATGCATATATAATTATAATTATATATATATATATTATACCACAAGCCCTAGAGAGCTACAAAATACCAGCAGTGCCATGTAAATTAGGTCTCCCTCACACACATAGCCAGCTGGCTGATTTGCCGGAAACAATGGCGTAGTAGTGACCTTCTGAATTCTCACGTTGGTTTATGTTCAACCCCCACTGTCCTTTAAAGTTGCTTCCCATATGCTCCATGTATGGAATATGTATCAACCTGTTGCCTTCATAATCAACCAAATGTAGGTAAATGTACCATACATGGAGCATATGGGTTTTGTTTTTTGCCAGAAGATTGCTGAGTATCCTAGCCGCATTCTTGGGATTCAGGTCGCCTAGCTGCATGCTGAAGACATCTATTTCATTCTACCATTGCTTGAGGAGGTATGATTATTTGGTAAAGCTTCGGGCAGGCTGAAACTCGTCATTTGGTAGTTATACATGAAAGAATGCAATGGAATATGGGAATGTATGATATAACTTCAGTATATCAAGCTGCTGAAAAGACACTTGTTTGCAGGGTATTTAAGGTGGTAAACGTGACAAAAACCAACCCCGACATCACCAGATTTCTGGATGTCATAAAACCCGCCACAAAATCACAAAATGGGCCTTCAGTCCGGGGTGAATCCCATCATTTACCTCAACAAATCACCGAAAAAAAGGTGACGTCCCCCATTGTGATGGTTGTTGATTTATAAACACCATGAACATCCGTTAACTCCAATCGTTATAGCTATATTATTTATATATAATATGTATATATATATCCCCCATAGAAGCTTGCATGCTGCCCATGGACCACGCTTTTGTAGCCAGATGCAGAAGCATGAACGCAAGGCGGTTTACAGCTCGCATTGACCAAGACTTCGCTTCAAAGTAAGCACACGAATTAGCTGCTGGCCGCGTCAGATGACACTATGGGCTAGTGAGAAAAAAACATATCCCCCATAAACCACAGTTACCCAAAGAATAAGTCAACTTAGCTTCGGGGTCCTCACCCTGTAGCTTTCCAGGTCGAAATGTATATACCAGCCCTGTGCCTTGCAGATTCAGGGTCCATCTCCCATGTCGTCTGGCCAGGAACCGGGCAAGGACGTCCTGGTGAACTGTTTCGCCCCCTGGTGCGGCCATTGCCAACGCTTCAAGCCGCGCTACCAAGAGCTGGCCAAAAAGCTGTCGCATGTCCAGAGCCTTGTGGTCTCTCAGAGTCTTGGCATCGGATGTTTTTTGAACCGGAACTTCTAAAAATAGTAGTATGTTTAGTGCTTTGAAGGGAAGATGGATTCATCAGTTGTTTTGATTTCAGAAGTTGTGATATCATATGCCAGCCACACGCATTGATTCCAAGCGTTTTTGGGATGATAGTCATCTCACGTCGCAACGTCACTGCAATTTGCAGGTTCGGATTGTTTATTTTTTGGTATCCCCAGCCATCGCCGAAGCTTTCTAGTTGGCGAATTTATACAGATTGATGACATGGCGATTCTGAATGGACAAATGTCAGACCACATAGTTGATCATTATAATATATGTACATATATATATATATATGTGTTTTTTAAATGTATTATATATATTTTTTTTTAAATATATATATATATATATAATTATATATATATACACATTGGTTGGAACAACCATGACCTTAAGCCTTAGGGATTTGAGGCTGATTTACTTACAAATGACTAATGTAAGGGATAAACCAACCTTACTGGTGGTAAATTGAAATATACTTAATCTAGTTGGTGGTTTGGAACATTTTTCCATATATTGGGAATAATCATCCAAACTGATTAATTTTTTTTCAGAGGGGTTGAAACCACCAACCAGTAATAGATAAATTCGCGGGGATTGTCCAAACAGGAATTCACACACCAGTGGAACCAATGTACAGTGATTGAAGAATCATGGGGGAGTTGAACTTATTAATTCTCAATCATTAAGATTTTGGGGAAATTTGGTCTAGTTTGCGCTGAAATCATATTTGAGCATATTATATATTTGATAGTGACAACGTGATATTGGTTTAATCAACTGTTGTAGGTTGACATTGCGCAATGCGCAAATCATGGACATGTAAAGTGAGATATTTGGACAATCAACCTTGATTGAGGAGTCTCATGGCTTATAGTTTGCCATGGTCAAATCCTCATGACCCAGAACGCACTAAGGATGGATTGCACCCAGAACGACTTGGGTCCTTTAAGACGACTCTCGGAACCGGAACCAACCTAAGAGTTTTGACCTGAAAACCACTGCTTGGTGTGTTTTGATAATAGGTTATTTGTTACTGTTTATCTTCTTTCTGGTATGATGTAATTACATGCTTTCTTGATGATATAATTCAATTGCACGCTTATGTTTGCTATGAGTATGGTTGTGATTATCGCTATTCTGTAATCAGCGGAGCTTGACATACCAGACTATTCTGCAGCTGAATTTGACGAATCAGAAGGCAGAGACGGGTGTCATGAACCCCAACAGCAGCAGCAGCAGCATCATCATCATCATCATCATAGTCATCAAGCCCGTCAAAATCGTCATATATCGTCATCATCGTCATGATCGTCATCATTGTCATCACCATCACCCCACAATCATCACCACCACCACCATGGTGGTTGTTGTTGTTGTTGTTGTTGTTGTTGTTGTTGTTGTTGTTGTGGTCGTCGTCATCGTCGTCGTCGTCGTCGTCGTTGTTGTTGCTCTTGTTGTTGGTGTTGGTGTTGTTGTTGTTCTTGTTGTTGTTGTTGTTGTTGTTTTTGTTTTTGTTTTGTGGTGGTGGTGGTGGTGGTGGTGGTGGTGGTGGCGGCGGCGGCGGCGGGTGGTGGTGGTGGTGGTTGGTGGCGTGGTGGTGGTGGTGGTGGAGTGGTGGTGGTGGTGGTGGTGGTGGTGTTGGTGGTTGTGGTGGTGGTGGTGGTGGTGGTGTGGGGTGGTGGTTGTTGTTGGTGGTGTTGTTGTCGTTGTCGTTGTTGTTGGCGTTGGTGGTGTTGTTGTCGTTGGTTGGTCGGTTGTTGTCGTTGGTGGTGTTGTTGTCGTTGGTGGTGTTGTTGTCGTTGGTGGTGTTGTTGTCGTTGGTGGTGTTGTTGTCGTTGTTGTTGTTGTTGTTGTTGTTGTTGTTGTCGTTGTTGTTGGCGTTGGTGGTGTTGTTGTCGTTGTTGTTGTTGTTGTCGTTGTTGTCGGTTGTTGTCGGTGGTTGTTTGTTTGTTTGTTTGTTTGTTTGTTTTGTTTTTTTGTTTTTTTGTTTGTTTGTTTTGTTTTGTTTTTTTGTTTGTTTGTTTGTTTGTTGTTGTTGTTGTTGTTTGTTACTTCGTTGGGTATACTCAAGTTCAGTCTGCATTTGTTTTTGTCAATTCCTTCACCAAATCAGGTGGTGAGGATAGTACGGTAATAACATATAATGATACAACATGATATATAACACTACCATGATGTAAAATGATGTAAAATGACTGTAGTTAGTTAGATGGTTTGTTGTTCAAACCAATTTAGCTAACTAGTCGGTCGAAGCACCGCCATTTGTACCATGGCGCCCCTAAGGGGCGCGTGCTTTCGAAGCAACACGGTTCGTAGTGTTGTGTGTTCTGGGAACCTCATGTTTCCCTCCTTTTTCGACGTGACACCGAGGAGTAGTGCGTGGATATCCCACCATCGCCTTATTTCCAGATGGTCGAAAGGAGGACATTCAACTCTACGTCTTTCGGCGCTGATTTTATGAGGGGATTTAACCAGCAAACATTTGGGGATTTGCATGGATTTATATAACCAACAAAAACAGCGGTATAATTTGGATTTTGCCAATGAATATGCTGATATAATGAGACACGGCATTAATGAACATATAAGATGATATTTACAATATTTACATATATACAAAATACATACCCTTTCATATCCTCTGATAGTTTGCCATGCAGAACCACCCTGTTAAATAGATAGATAATTAACATAAATAGTGTCATACGGTAATAATGGTTGGACATATATGAAAATTCAATTTAGTAGTTTGCTATTGGACATACCCGTTTTTTGATGGGCAAATCATCGAACGAAATGTGCCATGGTATTGCCAGGGTGTAGATGGCGGGCAATGATAAATGTGGCGAAAAAAACCAATGTGGCCGTCTTTGGTGTTTCTCAAGAAACTTATCCCCCTATAAAATGTGTGTGGTCTGATCATGTTTGAATGTGTTTGCCCCCAATTCAAATCGAAATCCCTCAGTGCTTGTATCTCTTCACCTCGTTGTTTTTTTTTTTAATGTTGTTTGGTAACCCTCAAATCGACCTTGTTGTAAAATGTTACCTTTTGTTGTCCAGAATTAAGTTACAATGTTGATCAATTTTAACTAAGGAAAAACCCATCCACATAACTTTGCACCTTCAGAATGTTGATTACATTTAGGAAGGTTTGTACCTTCGATTGGTGTAAACGTTTGCATCAATTGGATGTCCAAGATTCAAGGGACCAGCCATGTTTAAAAATCCAACAGGCTTGCAAAAAACAAAAATTGCAGGTACCGTGAGTGATAGCCACTTTTGGGGCAACCTTTGGTAATTTTGCTACATACATACATATTACATACATACATATATATATATATATATATATAACTACAACTATAGATATATATATATATATTATATATATATATATGTATATATGTTGCCTCGTTGTCTACCAATTTTCCCTCCAAACGTTTGTCAGCTCAGGTGGGAAACCGATCACCCGAGGACATGACCAAGTGGCTTCATACAAAAGTGGCCTGGCTTCATACGACGCTTTGCGGATCCACTGGGTGGGTCATGGATGAACTATCAAATCATATCAATGGCCATTTCAGGAGCCTATTGATTGGAGCTACCTACCATATATAAGGCCTTTTTTAAAGGCCTATGTAAGGGAATATCCCCAGAAAATATGGTCTTATATGGTACAGTACCTCCATTTTAGGATCCTGAAATTCCCATTGATCATATGGTTTAAGTTACCCTCTGGTAAACTAACATAGCGAACTGGAAAATCCCTTATAAATGGAGCTTTTAATGGGAAAATCATCTATAAATGGACCATCTATACCATGGCTATGTTAAATAATCAGAGGGTATCCGGGTATCTCATAAGAAAAGGTGATTTAACTACAGCACCAGAGATTGGGATGTTAAGCTTCAAAACACATGGTTTTAGTATGTTTTAGCTGTTATCAAGTATTGGAACTTGGCCACAGGCATTGAGTACATACCTTGTATGGCCGATCTACACTGATTGCTGGAAGTGTTCATTGCACTGGCATAGCGCTGGGAGATTTCCATGTGTGGTCCATGCAAGACCCTGGAATTCTGGGGAAACACATGTACGAATGGAGTTTCAAATTGAAGTCTGTGAGTCATTTTTTAACATGATCAGAGAATAATCTAAATCTGCATCATGATCTGTATATCCCTGTAGGCCCAAGTACATCCCTGTAATACTCCTGAGAAGCTATGGCTAGCCGGCAAAATCATACCCCAATCATGCTCCCTCAGAAGGTACCGCTGGATCCATAAGGATCACACACACAACTATCGTCTAAAAATCAAATGGGTATAATGGGTTGGGTTTTCTTGGGAACATCTTGAGGAAACTCAGGAAAACATGTGTTTTTTTTCCATGTTTTCTCGTCAAATATGATGGTAAATCCTGCAGATTAGTTATTTCCTGAAGCCATCACCCTGCCACCAATGGGAGGTCACGCACGCCTTTTCCGACACCGCGCCTGAGCCCCCGAAGAGCGAGGGCGACAGCGGGCTGTTGAACGACGATGACTCGAATGATCTCTGAGATACGGTGAGATGTCCATGTCTAGGCGGTGGTGCCCTAAGTCTTTAGAAACATATCCTATGGTAAACTAAGGTAGATGTGGAAAATCAAGCATTTGTAGACTATAAATGACTATAACATGGGTTTTCCATATCTATGTAAGTTTACCCTAGGGTAATGAACCAATTCAACAATTGGGTTTCTGGTAGATATTGATGATATACATCAGGATGAGTAGATTTTATTAGTTACATGAGTTGATAAACTAACAAGCACAACTGGTAGGCACCGTCTTCCAATTGTCGTGAATACTTGTGGTTTTCCAAATGCAACGGCTCCGGCTCAAAACGCAAAGATGTGGAGTCCACCAACCAGGCATCCTTTTTAACAAGCAAGACAGGGAACTTAAGGAATGTAATATTGTTAAAACAATGTCATAAACTAGCCATGACTGAGAATGGTTGGAATCCCATCTATAAACATGGTGATGACTGGGGGATTGTTGATATTGTTTTAACTACATTAAATAGATAAATAGTTACTTTGCAGCAACTCTTGTATGGATTTAACATGATTTAACTTCAATCATGGAAATTAAACCACCAATCCCTTGGGATCCAGGTTGAATGATCCTCGCATTGGATTTGGAGGTTCCAACTGTTGAGACCGGCGACGTGGTGAACTGTGCATCTCATGTTCATGACATACATTTTATGCATTCATATGCCATATATTATTATAATCTATTATATATGTTATATAGAATATAGAACATTTATTTAATTATATCACACGCACACACACACACATATATATATATACATAATACACACACATATATATATATATATTTACACACACATATATATATAAATATAAATATTGCATATGGATATATCCACAGGGGCCGCATGTTTTTGCATTCCACCATTTTTGATGCACGTTTGGTTCAACGTCCCGCGCAGCCATCGGTTAGTGCGAGCATTTGGCCAGAAAGTGGCTGAATGCAGAGACCCATGAATCCTGGAAAGGATGCGATCAATGAAAATGTGCGTGGCCGACTATTCAATTTGACCTCAAAGAATAGGGCCACTGTGTGTTGTTTTTATGCCACATGTGTTCTCTTGAGTCAATGTAGATGTGAATGATGCATTTTTTGATGCTGAATTGTGATGTTTTGGGGGCAATAAATCTAATTTTTAGTTTGGATCTGAGTTTCTAGTTGCGTTTCTGTAATATGAAGTGGTGGTCAAAGGTTTGGCTTTTGTCAGCTAGGGACCTGAATTTTGGATGAATTTCCTGAGATTCTACTTGTTCATGGGTTCCACGTGACATGCCCAGGTGGGTATATCCTCCAGAAATCTAAGATGGCGAGGAACATGTCCCTCTTAACTATGTTTATTCATGAATGACTCTTATTTAAACAGATGGTTTTGCGGCTAGCCATGTTTGATTACCGTAAATCCTGATTGTCCATGGCAACTACCTTTTTTTTTAGTGAGAAATCCACTTCGATCGAACATGTCTTCTGGTTAACCCTCTGGTAATTTAACATAGCTATGGAAAATCACCATTTTTCATGGGAAAATCCACTATAAATGGCAATTTTCAATAGCTTTTTGTTAAATTACCAGAGGGTAAACCCCACCTCTTTCCGAAGTGAAACCAATCTTTTTAGCGCTGACCTGTCGCATGGGGAAGCCAGGCAAGAACGACCGGCTCTGATTCGCAGGTGGTTGGGGCGCCTGGTAAAACCTGGCCGTCAACGCGGCCAGCGTTTAGCTGTGCTGATAGTCAGCCCCCCAAATAGGTTAATGATTAAAGTGATTTATAGCGTTTATCAGTGTTTAATAGTGCTTGATTGTGATCATTCATATTTCATAGATGGTCATTAGCGAGTACTGTTACAAACCCAATGATAAACCAGCCCATTAAACAACAAATCTTTGGAGCAATTTTGCATCGCCCCAATAATAAATCACAATGGGCGATGTTTTATGGCATTGGGTTTACCACATTATGGAAGGTCTAGAATAATGTGGTAATTTCATACACCATCCCCAAAGTCAGTAAATGGGTTCTCTATACAATCCCCAAATTGTAAATTGATTATCGGGTTGTTCACATGATTCCAGTATATTCCAGTTATCCATTCTTCATTTTTTATTGTTAATTATATATATATGTACCCATTTTTCACCAGTATCAACTATTACTTGCCATTATTAACCAATAATAATCATCAATTAGCCATTATTAACCATTATTAACCATTATTAACCATTATTAACCATCATTAACCATCATTAACCACTCTTGGTCATGATTAACAATTATTAAGCATTATTCTAGGCTCTTTCCCCAGGCCATGCGATCAGAGTTCACGATGGGACCGTCCAAAACAAAAGACTTTCATCAAAGTTAAATCACATGTGTACAATATACATATATAATATCATATATATATATATAGATATATTGGTTAATATTGTGTGTATATATATATATCTAATGTAGTATTTTTAAGTGTTCTTTATATAAACATATATAGTTATAATAAGTACATATGATATATATATATATTTATTTATATATATATATATATACATATTAAATAATTATAATACATAAGGCATATAAATGTCATGTATCCCGATATGTCTGGTTTGAAGCTTTTTTCTGGTCTGGATCAGAAGCCGACTTTCACATCCCTGCGCTGCTCAGGTAGCCTGCAGTGGGCAGTTTTTGGTGGCAAGGCCGGTGCTGCTTCAGGTCCGGGACCCTGGTGACCCTCGAAGCCTGGAATGATGGTTAACAAGAGGAATCATCCCAAAATGGCGCAACGTTTCAGGTTAGTGAATTATTATATTTTACCCAGATGTTGGAATGTAGTCGTTTTTTTTTAAAAAAATCGTATACGTAGTCATAGATACATGGGTCCAATTGAAATGACTAGAGCTACGGTTCATATAGATCTGACCTGTACTAGTAGCAATGGACAACTAAAATTGTTCAAATGTCCATTTTACCCATGTTGACTTTCTCCATGCATTTCCATTCCGGACAACATATGAAACAACACTGAAATGATTATCCCCCGGCCCCACAACCTTTGTTTACTGAATCCGACTTGGATGCTGGAGAAAAAACAACAGGAAACCCTTCGAATTACTAATATAATTGAGTCTAGACATGACGGAAAATCCAGTCGAATTTCACAACATTGTCTCCATCTCTTGCGGGATCTTGCGGGTCTGCCGAAGGCCCCGACTTCGCCAGACGCTAAGGATTTGGAACTTTGCTATGCAGGATTTTGCGCGCGCAATGGCATCCCAATGGTTGGGAGTCCAATTTTTGTGTCGTCGTTGCGGTCGTTATGGGGATGCGTGCCAGGCATGGTAAGTGGATGAAGTATCCTTTTTTCTTGGTCACATATACATATATGTATGTGTACACAGACATACGATTGTACAATGTACGCGCACACACACATGTGTATATATATATATATATTATACACATAGACTTCAATGTGTTATGAACCATGTTCTTACTAAGTGGTATGCGCATCGAAGTGCTGCAACCATGATAAAAATTCACCCCCAAAAAATAATATAGAACCCAAGAGGGTCATGTCCACTAGTAACATTATGCTTGGGACCCCCTTGTTTGACCATGGGGAGATGGGTACAGTACCTAGTTGGGTAAACCAACTAGTGAAGGGCATTTTTTTCAATCCATGATCCACTGGGAGTAGTATGGGAGTCCCATCAGCAAGGGGCCTCTTTAAATTCCACTATCATGAGAATACCATCTGGTTATGACTAACATAGCCATGGTATTATAGATGGCTCATTTATAGATGGTTTGCCTACTAAAAAGGGTGATTTTCCATGGCTATGTTAGTCATAACCAGATGGTAAGTTTTGATGGTTGTTCTGCGTGATGCTGCGTGCGCCTCTTTTGGTGCTCATTTGGATTCACAGATGCGACCCACACTCTCCCACAAAAAATCGTTGTTTGCCCAAGGATTGCTGGTCCCATTCTTGTGTAACACTGTGAATCCCATTCCAAAAAAAGAGCTCGCAGAAGTGCTAAAAACCAACGCTCCATAACCAAAACAACAATGTAATTCATTTTTTTTAGGTTATCATTTGTTTGGTCCCGCAATTGTTTTGTACGGTGAACATTTGTTTGATTGAAAAAAATGTCCTCCGTACCCTGAAAACTACCCCACTCACACAGACACACGCATTAAAAAGATGATTGAAATCGATTGGACAACATTGAGCTACGTATGATATACAACAGTAAATTGTAGGAATATGGTGATTTATACTAGCAACTATTTATTTGTTATTCCAATTTCCCAAATCATGTTTGGGTGGTGGTTTGGAACATGAATTTTATTTTTCCATATATTGGACATGTCATCATCCCAACTGACGAACTCATATTTTTCAGAGGGGTAGGTATACCACCAACCAGATAAAGCTTGGATAACCATTAATAACAATTGATAACCATTAAAAACCATTAATAACCATAAAAACTATTACTGTAATATCAATTAAGAACCATTAATCACCATTAATAACCATTAATAACCATTAATAACCATTAATAACCATTAATGACCATTAATGACCATTAACCATTAACCATTAATGATAGTATGTTGTTATTATCCCACCCTTGAAGTGTGTTGGATCTCGTGATTCGTGATTTCTCCGCCTCCCGAACGCCCCCAGGAACGTGTGGACGGCAACTCGGAGGCGAATGGATCCATATCCATAAGACTGATGTACATAGCCAAACACACACACACATATATATATATATATATACATTATACATGTATGTGTATATGTAAGTATGTATATATATACACATATTTATTCATGGAGGGCTATGTTTTTTCTTTTTGCGGCAGGTTTGGATGTTTTTTTTGGATTCCTGGTTGTATGTTTTCCTGCTTCTTTGTTTTACTGCTGTTCTGCTTCTCTGCTTTTCTGCTTCTTGGCGTTTCTGCTTCTCTGCTTTCCGTGCTTCTTTGCTTCTCTGTTTTTTTTTGCTTCTGTGCCTTTCTACTTCTACTATTCTACTTTTTCTTTTCTTCAGTCATGTGTTTTTGCTGCTCCACTTCCTGCTCCTTTGCTTCTCTGCTTCTGTCTTTACTGCCTCTTTGTTTTTTCCCCACCTGCCAGGTGAGGGTTGTTAGGTTTTATCAGAGCGCATGCCCGCCTCCTCCTCCGCCTCCTCCTCCTCCTCGACTAGCTGTCCTCCTCGCCCTCCTCCTCGCCTCCGCCTCTTCCACCTCCACTTCCGCCTTGCCAACCTTGCCAACTCGTCGCCAAGCTCTTCGCCAACTTCCCAGCTCAGTGCGCACTGCTGCACGTCAACCTGCGAGTTGCCCAGCTCAGTGTGCACCGCTGGACCTCAACCTGCGAGCTGCCCAGCTCAGTGTGCACCGCTGGACCTCAACCTGCGAGCTGCCCAGCTCAGTGTGCACCGCTGGACCTCAACCGGCGACCTGCCCAGCTCAGTGTGCACCGCTGGACCTCAACCGGGGACCTGCCCAGCTCAGTGTGCACCGCTGGACCTCAACAGCCAGATAGAATGCCAGAAGATATGCCAGATAGAATGCCAGATAGAATGCCAGAAGATATGCCAGAAGATATGCCAGAACATATGCCAGAAGATATGCCAGATAGAATGCCAGAAGGTTTGCCAGATAGAATGCCAGAAGATATGTCAGATAGAATGCCAGAAGATTTGCCAGTAAGAAAATGTATAAATGTCATGGTGGGGATCACATGAAGTAAAGTAATTTTCTTTTCTTTTGTTTTATTCTCTCCTGTCTCCTAAATGAAAACCTAAAGACAGGTGAAATCCAAAGAAAAACTTAAAGAAATCCTGGTAAGAACTGATAAGAACCCCCTACATGAAACCCTAAATAAACCCTAAACGTAAAGCAACCTCAAATGAAAGCCTAAATGAAACCTTAAATGAAACCTAAAGAAACCCTTAAATGAAAGCCTAAATGAAACCTTAAATGAAACCCCAAAGAAACCCTAAATGAAACCCTAAATGAAACCTTAAATGAAACCCCAAAGAAACCCTAAATGAAACCCTAAATGAAACCCTAAAGGAAAGCCTAAAGAAACTCTCAAGAAACCCACATGAACGTTTGAAGTACCAAAATGTAGCAAATACTATGCAAATGAGAGGTTGAAGTGCCAAAATGTGGCAAATACCATGCAAAATGGAAGGCGAACATGGCCAAATGTAGCAAATGCCATTCAAAATGCAAAGTAACCATGCCAAAATGTAGCAAGTTCATGCAAAATGCAAAGTAACCATGCCAAAATGTAGCAAATACCATACAAAATGACAGATTCTAGTTCCAAACTGTTGCAAATACAAGACAAATGGTACCAGGAAAGAAAACCAAACAAAAATCCAAAACCTGAGCAAAAAAAACAAAAACTATTCTGAACCCTTTATTTATCTCCATGCGTGACATATATATAATATATATATATATATATTATAGTCTATATGTTGGTGGTAATTGCTTGAAGATCCACACTGCAAGTTGATGTCGCTTTTATTTGTGGCCTCGTCTCTTAGGACTATTTTTGATGGCATTGCCCATGGCCCATGGTTGATGATTTGAATAATTTGATTGTTTCCATTATCTTGTCAAACCAATGGGAAAATCATATTTGTGTGATAATATATCTTAATGGTGATTTGACGTAATAAGTTACTATAAGTTGATGTATGATTCTCTTTTATGATCATGTCAAATCACCATTCTGGTGTGATAATATATGATATTACTCGATGTTGGGTGATACCCTTTTGTAATTTAACATAGCCATTGAAAATATGCCCATCTACTTCGATGTTACTTGCCAGGGAAACAACAAATTGGACCAAGTTTCCATAGTGCTCACGTTCGTTCACGTCTCGACAATACCATCAATGCCCTCATGGACCGATTTTGGGTAATCAAAGTCGGGCCCCTTCCCCCGTTTATCAACACCTGGAAACGAATCATGGTGGATGTATATTAGGTGATAAAAGCACACTTGGGAGATATTGGGACCACGGAATGGGGGTGTCTGACATGGAAAGGGGGATGGAATTGATTTCGACCCCCCCTATGCTGTATTGAATCAGCAGAGTTTCCAGCACTTCCATTGCTGTCAGATCGTGATGGTGGAGCGATTCTTCCATGTGATCAGTGGTTTCCGTGCGCCTTTTCCAGTGCCTTTGGAACGGAAGGCGGAGCTTAAGTCGCTTAAGTTCATCGCAGTGTCCCATCCATTGTCTCACCCTTTTAAATTAGGACCCCGAAATATCCCATGAATTTCGCCCAGGTTTCTGACACATTGGGATCGGTGGCGGTCGCCCTGCGGGTAGATCATGACACCTCGGATGATCCCCACCTGCCGCCAGGCCGTGGCCGAAAGTCACCACAGCCTCGCGGGAGACCCAGCGAAAGGCCTGAAAGTGGCCCTCCCAAAGTGAGAAATGATACGGATGCCAACTGATGCCGATGCACGGGAGGCAATGACCCCTTTTTTTCCGGACAAACCCATATATATATATATTTGCATAACTGTTTTATGCATTTGATCGCCTCCGGTTTTTTTGACACGGAAACAACAAGGAGGAATCCTTGTTTGGTTGGCTAAGGTGTGTTTTTCTGTCAGCCATGCGTATATGAATAACATGCTTCGCCAAAGAATAACATGTTCTTGCTGGCACTGCTAGCGATGCCCCCAGGTTCTCGTTGAGAACCCAACGTCCTGTGCCATCGTAGCAGAGGTCAGCAGCGATAGCGACCCCACAATGAGGTCACCATTTTTCTGAAATTGTCCTAGGATTGGGGGAATTACCATGAATTACCCACACACATTATTTTTTTCATATTTTTTCGGGTATGCGATTTTTTGAAAACTGATTAGATAAATCATCGAATTGGGGTTTCACCCCCTTGAAGGATGGATGTGCTGTACACCTGGTTGGGTACGTGTGAATGGGTCAATTGTTAGCCATAGCGGGGGAAATACAGCGGCCAGCTACAGCTTGATTTTGTATTCAGGATTGGTGAAGGGATGTTTTTCCATTTTTTGAGTTACACTGTACCATCATTTAGGGGTGCTCAAGACATATACTGCAAGCAAACCTTGTTGGGTTTGATTTGTTGGCTTCTTTGGCAAATATGATGACAACATGTTGGGTTGAAGAGCTGAAAAGCAGTCGCACTTCTGGTGATATTTTGGACCTGGCCTGCTGGAAAATCCTTCATTCAGTTCGAGCATGTTCACTTCAAGACTCCGTTTATTCATACAGTCTGCCGTAATCAAACATAGCAATTTGAGATCCAGGGTACATCAACGGAGCCTTTAGGAAAATCAATGAACATCATGTAGAATTGCCATGTTGGATTGAGATATTTGGAGCCTCAACTCCCAGAGTTGGTTCCACAACCCATGCACACATTTGTTTGGATTTTTATACCCGGCCCATAATAGGGAATGATGGGATGAGAATGGCCCAGAAATCATGTTTGACCATGGTGAAGTATGACTTGAAGCATTGGCTGCTGGATGCTGCTGGTGTGAACGGAACCGAATCCACTTGTCTTGTGAGTGGCTGTTGGGTTCATTAATTTCACTGTCCATTAAATGTCACAAGATGTGATTGACCAAGATTGCTGTCATTTATATACTCAGTTCAGGCCTCGAATTGGAACTCCCAAACCTGGGTTTTGAGATACATATTCCATCATATTCTTGGCGAAAGTGTCAAAATCACATAAAGTATCCAGTGAATTTGACGAGTTTCTTTGCCAGTTTCCATATGTTTCCATTGATGTGTTGTTGCAGTTGATGTGTTTGTTGCTTCACCCGTCACCCCATTCGGCTTTCCTTAGCCGTCATAGCCTGCTGGGACGGAACTTGTTGGCCAGGTCCATGGGCTATTCCTTTCCCATGACGGAACCATGGTGCTGGTATATATGCTAACATAAAGGGGGTATATTGATGGGATCCATGTTACCATATATATATATACATATATAGCATACATGGATCCTATGGGTTTTAGTATGCTCATTACGTTCCCTCGGGCAGATTTCAGAGTATTTAAGAAACCACGCTACACAAAATAAGTTTGGAACCTCCAATGTCGGTATATATGTGTACCAGAAAACGTTAATCAGAAAAATCAATGCTCTGACAATCAAGGGAAGCCCTTAAACCGATCGTGTATCATTGTGTATCATGATGATCACATTCAAACATATTGTCACATTGAACATGTTGAGTTAAACATCGCATTTTGCGGCATCCCAATGTCTGAGACAAAGCCATGCAGCTAAACTGGCACCCCAAAATCATCCCATCATCCCATAGCGTTCCTCCTGCCGCAGCTGCCGAAAATCCAGGCGCCGGTGAAGCTGTCGAATCCTGAGGAGCACGGGAGATCACGGGAGCCCGTCCATCGTTCTGAAACGATGGTTGTATGGTTTTACCCTCTGCAGTAAATTAACATAGAGCCTGAAACTAGCCAATCTTGAGTGGAAACTAATCTTCCAACCCCTATCTGCCAGGGTCTATGTTAATCTACTGGAGGATAATTTGTAAATCAACTATAAATCGGCCACTTTCCATAGCTATGTTAAATTACCAGAGGGTACTAGTGAACATGACAAAAAATGGTGGTTTAAACATGTTTTAACAGGCAACAAGACTCGGTGTTAGGAATTGGCCCTACAGCTACAAAATGCCACGATTGTTAATGATGACTAAGGCAAGAATCATACAGTAAATGGATATAGCTATGGGAAAGGGTCCATTGCTGTAGAAGTCAAATTGGCCAATCTGAAATTTACCAAATCAAATAATCTGCGGTCCTCGATGATCGATCGATGATCGATGAGCTCCAGGAGAAACAGGCACGACAGCGAAGCACTTCCAAGATGTCCACTGCGCAGGTGGGACGTGGTCGAAACTCGGGGGACATTTTGGGACCAAGAAACCGGGTGGGTTTTTCACATGGTTTTAACAACCAGAAATCTTGGTCTCTCAAGAAACCCAACATGGACGTTTTACCATGGATTTGACATTCCCACGTCTGGTTGCAGCTTCTTAGTCACTGAACTAAGCTGCAGCCGTCAAGCTTGGGTTGAGTGCTGGTTGGGATGGGAGTTTGGAACACCTGCAGTTGCCAAAAATATCGTTGTGGTGAGTTGGTTCAGAAGTATGACCGGATAGAATTTACACTTAGTCACTTGGATTGGTGTTCTATCCGACAACTGGGAGCTTCGCCTTGTCATGTCAAAACCATCAGAACGTTGAAGGATCATTCAAGACCCCGCTGGTTCGCGTCTGTGAGGCTTCCGTGAAATCAATGGAACAACCGCTACTAATGGCATCTGCTAGTGAAGGGCTGAGTGGATGGATAGATGGGTGTTTTACTGGATGAACCTTTGGGTGTTTTACTTTGCAGTATCAAAGCTCGTTTGTTGGTTCATATATATATATATATTATTATTATTATATGTTAAATATATATACAAATATATTTTTTATTACAATATATATATATATGCTGTGTGTATATATATATATTATGTGTGTGTGTGTCCACGCCTGTCTCTAAGGTTTTCACGTTTTTATTCTGCAGGGGTGGCTGAAAGCCAAAAGGACCTTGAGTCTTTGACTGGCGAAGTCAGCGAAATGGAGAAGCAAGTTCAGCTTGCAGGTGAATCTAGAAAGAAGGAAAATGACAAGTTTTCACGTCTTTATTTTGCAGGGGGCGCAAGAACCTTTGGTGCGTCTTGCGCCAACGAAGACACTCACCATTGGTTGTGTAAACGTACCTGCAGGCACGCCATGGGCACCGTCGTGTGCAGCTTGGGTGTCAACACAAACATCAATTTTTAACCCGGTAAGCTTAGCTCACAGACTAGGCGATGCCTTTGCTGCCATTACAAATGGACAACAGACACTAAAGAACGAAATGTCAAACATGACTTCTCAAGTGTGTTCTCGGCGGGGAGATCTGTCACAGTCCCGTCGTGATCCTGGGATTCCAGGCCTCTTGAAAGTTCCTATTTGAAACCAGTATTTGAAACGCCATGTCTATGGCTCAAGAAAATGACATAGCCGGTGCTCCGGCTTGGAGACATTTCATGTGTTAGAACCCTGGTTTCGGACAGTCCTTCCGAAGTTTACTTCATTGCTTTGAGATGAAACCAGCACTTGAAACCTGCATTTGAATTTCGAACTTGCTGAAACATGATCCTTGGATCATATGAAACGACCAAGTTCCTGGATGTGTCTCTGTGTGCCATTTGGCTCAAGCAAAAGTTTGCTCTGCAGTTTCCTGGCTTCGTGCCTTCGTGTGTGTGTCCACGCCTGTCTCTAAGGTTTTCACGTTTTTATTCTGCAGGGGT
The DNA here is from genome assembly GCA_947184155.2 of Cladocopium goreaui. Lineage (NCBI taxonomy): Eukaryota > Dinophyceae > Suessiales > Symbiodiniaceae > Cladocopium > Cladocopium goreaui. Next base: position 189,762 of record CAMXCT020000312.1, read on the forward strand.
GGCTGAAAGCCAAAAGGACCTTGAGTCTTTGACTGGCGAAGTCAGCGAAATGGAGAAGCAAGTTCAGCTTGCAGGTGAATCTAGAAAGAAGGAAAATGACAAGTTTTCACGTTTTTATTTTGCAGGGGGCGCAAGAACCTTTGGTGCGTCTTGCGCCAACGAAGACACTCACCATTGGTTGTGTAAACGTACCTGCAGGCACGCCATGGGCACCGTCGTGTGCAGCTTGGGTGCCAACACAAACATCATTTTTTTTAACCCGGTAAGCTTAGCTCACAGACTAAGCGATGCCTTTGCTACCATCACAAATGGACAACAGACACTAAAGAACGAAATGTCAAACATGACTTCTCAAGTGTGTCTGTGTTCCTGTGTGTGTGTGTATGTTGTATGTTCAACCATATTTGGGATAATGATCCCAATGAATATTTTTCAGAGGGGTTCAAACCACCAACCGGAAAACAAAGTGGAACCCCTGCAAAATCAAGCGTTGCGATAATGTCTCATCGGATTGCACTGAGGATGACTGCAGTATATACCTAACATATCCTGACATATTAGTATCATATATCCCGCTAGCAAGCGACTATGGCACTATGGCACTATCCACGTACACCGAGGGCCCAAGGGGAAATGCCACTAATTAGATGGGACATAGGAGTTAGTTAGCTGGTTAATAAGTGTGTTACAGTTATACATCCCCTTTGTGTCTGTGTTGTTTTGAATTATTCAGTTCCCTCAGTTCTTGACCTCACAAACTCAGTGGCCCCATTTGTCGATTTTTGTCGAGCTTCAACAAAGCTCGGGACTGGGTGAGGTGAGGCGGATGAAGAGGAGAAGGACATGGAGCAGAAGTTGAGGATTGTTGTCCGGAGACCCGGGCTGATGTCTCGATGATACGAAAGCTAGGTCTGGGCAAGGGCCCTTGACATGAGAACGCTAAGTTGGTTTGTGACGAGAACGCTACTGCGATTTCTGGTTACCATATATCTATTCAATATCCTGTCCTGTTCTATCCTATCCTATCCATATATATATATATATAGTTAGATGATGTTAGATTGGGGTAGAACCGGGTAGAACCCAACTTGAATTTATTTTACACGGGGGGCGTTTTGGGCCAGGTTGACTCAACCAGCGATGTTTCCGGGCTCCACCGTTGGTTTTCAACATCCGGAAAGCTCCGGGGATCTAAGATCCAGCAATTTAACTGGCAGAGCCAAGCATGGAAAAGAACACCAAAAAACTCATGAATTGGGATAGTGAACACAAAAACTGCATGGATATACTATGATTAATACAATATGGATCTATATGGAGTATGATTCTGATTCAACCAGCGATTCAATTGAGATTCATATTGGGAATTCACTACTAAACCTATTAGGGATCATTACTGAGATGAAAGCTGAATGTATCATTGGGATACCTATGACACCTGGGAACTGGTTTCGCAGGAACGCCAATGATACACCATCTTCTTCAATTCACGATTTGGATCCGTTTGGGGACTAGTATGTAGATCGTCCCAACTAACAAATATGACTATACATGAATATACATTGAATAAATATATACAGTATGTATATATATATATATGTATGAGGTTGGGTATATATATATATGTATATATTTATGTGTAGTATACTATGTATGTACATATCAACAGAACATTGAACCACCAATCGGCTTTACATCATGGATGCCTAGGTGCCTCATCGGCAAGCCATGAAGATTCCCATGAACGTCTTCTGGAGGCGCGGCTGCCTCCAGTGTTTGTTTCTCAAAGCCCCGTAACTGTAGAGATACCCTCTGGTAAACATACAAAAAACTATGGAAAATCACCATGTTTAATGGGTAAATCATCTATTTCTATGGCCATTTTCAATAGCTATGGTTGCATACCAGAGGGTATTTGCCATAAACTGTAGAGAATATATGATATTTGCCATAAATCTATAGTGAACCTAGTGAACTAGACAAAAAAAGCACCTAACTTGGCCATGGTTTGGCATTTGGGGGCACCACCTTTGTGGCAAGAAAAACGGCAATGCTATATTTGTTTGTGGATTCCGCAGCTTTTCAGGCAGGTCTCAAGCTTTTTCCACCAGGCCGATGGTAAAGTTTCCCATGTGCTCCATGTGGGTCTTGTTTACTATAGCCTATAGCATTTGACCCTGGGACCCTGACATGAAGCAAAAGGAGTACGCATCATATATATATATATATATAAATATAAATACATGAACATCATGAAAGATGTGAATTATGATGATAATGTATAGACCATACTGTAGGACCTAAAGGCTCTTTGTTCCCACCAACTCGTGCACTCGTGCCATGCTGGACATGCTGGACGACGCCAGAATTTGCGGTGACTCAGCGGTGCCGGAATCCCACCCATAAAGACGGTGATTGTTTTGGGCTGGTTTATTGTGTTTATTTGTTGGGTTTACCACATTATTCTAAATGGTGTTTATAGATGTTTATAGTGTATACTAACAATCCATTATTGGTAGCAAACCCAATTGTTTATTGGTAATATTTATCCAGTTCTATTACTTGTGCTCTGTTAACTATCCAGGCTATACTAAGCCAGATGTGTGGTTTACTGCCAAGCTAGTGATATATACCATTATATACCTAATTTACAGGAACCAACATATACTATAGAGTACCTTTGTATGTTAACCAACTATCTAGGGGATTTTGGGCAGGGTATCCGGGTAGATTGGCCGTTCGGTCCCTTGTCCAGCTTTGATCGATGGTACATTTCGATCATCGGAGACCAGTGAAAAAAAAAACGATATCAGTGACATCCTTTTGCCCACGGAAGGACCAACAAAGAACACACATGGTCTTCTATTATAGGTATTTTAAGGGAGTTACCCTCTGGTAAACATACAAAAAACTATGGAAAATCACCATGCTATCAATGGGTAAATCCACTATTTCTATGGCAATTTTCCATAGCTATGTTAAATTACCAAAGGGTATATTGTACATTGGTTTTTGGAACTTTTGGTCTTGAGGTATCTGATTCTCGATTCAATATTGGGATTACCCTGAACCATGAATCTAACTAAATACAGGCAAATGATTGCAGCGATGTACATGAGATGACCAGTGCATTTTCATACATGATACATACATTTTATGTGTAACAAAAGTCCTGCAATTTGACTGGGAGGCATTGAGCTAGGCCGGAATCTGCATATTCTTTTGTGAAACTAATTTTGCACAAAGTTAAGTGTACGTGTGAGTCGCCGGAGGATGCTAGACTTAATCATACTGATAGGACTCCATTTAGTGGCCTCATATGTTCCTCTCAGTTGACTGTTGCTCAACTACCAGCATCCGACCCAAGCTTCCCATGTTTGGGCAGTCGTCACCTTGCACGCAGACCCAAGAAAGAAACTAAGAGGCTTGGTCTGACACCTGAATGCACAAGTTAAATCTTTATGATTCTTTCTGGTTTTATCCATGCTGGTACCACCCCAGAGGGGCCACACCAGCGCAGCGGGTGCGAGGTTTCTTGCTCACGATTGCGAAGGGCTTTCTTCCCTGCACCTTGGCCATTGCCCGGATAGGACTTGGCAGGAAGGGCTTCCCTCAATGACGCAACGGCGGGCGGTGCCCCAGTTTTAGGAAATGCTAAGTTTGTAAACATAACATTAGTGGTTATAGCCTAGCTATAGTATGCTGCTATAGTTAGATTGTTTATGTTTATATATATATATACATATTTATTTATTTATTTATTTATTTATTTATTTATATTGATTCGTCACCTTATAACTAGGGGACGCCAGCTAGCACACCTTGGGCTTCTTCTCCAAAACCATCTCCGCACCTCAGCTACTCAGAGATGGGTTTGCAAAGTGAGGTCAAAGAGACGTTGCGGAGGATGGGTTAGAATGATTTAGAATGGATGTCCCAGTGGTTTCTAGATTGTTTTAAATGAATTTTCCTAATTTTTGGTGTCAAGTTACTAGTTGTCATGTCCGATGGTCGGATGTCAGCCCTGTATTTGGTGTATTTGACAGCATTTGACCTGTGTCTACTGAAATTTGACACGGAACTACAAAAGCCAGCAAACCTGCAGGCCAGTTTTCAGGACTGGAAAATGTCATCACTACATCATACACATGATTTCCAGTGCGTCCTACATGTCTTTTTTGGTTTGCTCCCCAGTAGGCTATTGAACTGGTCGATTTTTTCACTCTTTTAAACATGCTGGTCTTACATGGGCTATGTTAAATCACATGGGTCAAAATACCGTCAATCGTCAACATGTGTTAAAGATCAACGGCCCATTTGTGTTTAAATGAGGTTTTCAAACCAAAAGAAAGCACCAGCAAGGCACAGCACCAGGTGGTGCCCCCCAGTGATGCTTGCTGGTTTATCCATGTTTATCCCATGATCTAGTTTGACATATTTACCATAAACCAGAGTATAACCATAGTTAATTCACCATTCATGAACTCATGAACTAAAGACCTAAACCAACCCAAAGCGATTCCGACCAAGGCAGCTCAGCTGGTCATTTGACGAACAGCTGCAGGGAGCTGCTCGAGTTGAAGGCTGAGGATACCTTGTGGCGCCAATGTGCCGCGGAGCATCCCTGGGGGATGTGGATCCTACCTGCCATGGTAAAGTGACCGCATTTTCAATTGGTAAATCACCAAGGTTTCATAGGTAAATCAACTATTACTGGCCATGTTCATAATAACTACTGAGTAACTACTGGTATGTTAAATTGCCGGAGGGTATATGTACCATGGTCAAAATCTATGGGTTTTCTATATGGTTTTCTTCTAAAAAGGGATGCTTAGCCAACCAGAGTGCTTGGTGTTCGCATTCTCGCCCCTGCCTTTGGCAGTAACACTCGACGAGATGGCGATGGATAGAGAGAGAGAGAGAGAATATATATATATTATATATATATACCTGATATACCCATGAGAAGGATTTCCATTGTGGGAGGGGAAATGGACTTTTCTGTGACCCAGAACATGGTGAAGTACATGAATTTAACCAGCAAAAACATGGAGATTTGATGGGGCATCAACGGGGATATAGTGGGATATATAGCCACTTATATCCGGTTCAGCCACCGGTTAGTTGGTTGGTTGCAGGGTTTTGAACGGCAAATGAGTGGCAAACAGCATCAAGCTAACCCCTCCTTGTTCCCCCAAAGAATATAATATATATAATGTGGATAAAACAATAATGAAGCATCCCCAATTTCATGATAAATAGGTGGTATAAACCATTCCCAAATGGGTGGTTTATTTTCGTTTTAACCGCATTATAGATGGTATGAATAGATGCTCCTGCATATATGGGTTCTGGTGTCACGACTCTAAGCTACAGCCGTCCATGAGCCAGGCTATTTGCAGCAATATCCAGAGCGCTCGTGCAAGGCAACTTGATGACTTGGCTGTCGTTGTAATGAGGATGAGAATGGCCCAAGCACCAGCCGGATCACAATTTTCCATACTGTCTCAGCAGATCAGTATGAGCACATATGTTAGGGCTTTGAGTATTGAGGGTGCAAAAACCGGGAAAATCAAGGATGGCAACTGAAAATATAAGCGACAGACAGAAGCGACACATGATTTGCCCACGTCCCATCGGTTGAAAGCAATTCTCTAAGGATTTCACATTGCCAGGTCGGAGTAGCAATGCCAATTCTCCGCTACATCTCGTTTCTTTTGATGCATATGAAACTTACTCATCCACAGGACGTGAAATCCCAATGTTTGCAGCTCCACATTGCGATGTGAAAATGTTGCTTAGATTTTGGCGTTCCACTTATCGCGGTGGTCTCTCGTGATTTTATCATCCCGGGGGCGAAATAACCTTATTTTCCATGTTTCAGTCTGTATTACAGGAATAATCATCCAGTTTTTGTTGATTATTCCTGAATGTAATTGTATCAACGTGGTTGAACCCCTATTCTGTAATTATTTAGTTTTCAGTCTACAATTGCAAACAAAACATCTATGGACACCATAACCGGCTCATCATATTGCATGGCTTTCTCCCTACGGCGCCTTCTCTTTGTCGGTTCTTCCTGCTCTCCCAGGTGGCCTTATCTTGGCGATGTCGCTTGGCGATGCGCCAGCCGCTGAGAGAGCTACGTTTGGAGGGTCTCTTGCCATTTTGTTTGCGAGAACAGTTGAGAAAAATATGTGGAAGATCTGGGAAACTGTTGAAAAAATCAGCGAAACTCCCAGTGTCAACTGGGTTAGTTGAAGGGAACACTTACGCGTGAACCCATTGTTCTTCCTGGTACTATAGTTGTTGGGGCTTCCTGCAAAATCTCCCTTCATCCAAGTCTGGGATAAATAAACCATTCCCATCCATTCTACATGGAAGGGGTTCATGAAATCAGCATCACCCAAACGCCGTATACTTTATCTTATTCATGTCTGTGAATTTTATATATCAATCATACTACCAATATTGTACACACACACATATATATATATATACACATAGAGGGACAAAGTACATGTACTGAATGACAAAGAAATCAGTAGACATAGGCTGAAGTAGACTTACCCAGAACATCCAGAAAACCAATGAAAACCCAGGCACCGAGGCAGTTCTGGACTGGGAAGCTGCGCTGCTTGTGCTGGGCAGCCCATGGAGTGGCAAGACGTGGCTGGTGCATCGCTTCTGCCAGGGCAAGCCACCGGAATGCCTGGATAAGGCGCGGCTTAGGGGTGGGTTTTGTTCATGTCTTTCCCTGTGAAAGTTGAGAAAAGTTTGAGGAGAATTCAATAAAATGCAAGGGATTTTTCTGCGTGTGCAATAATATGTGCACACATAGATGGCGATGGAGCGAGAGGGAGAGAGATTATACAATACACATAGGTGGATATTCCCAATTCAGAAACGGTGGAGGTGCCATAAGATTGCAAGATGTGATGAATGCAGCCTAGTTGATGAGTGGAGGGTGTCTTTGGAAAATGATAAGACACGATAAGACAGAGGGAATTTAACTAGCAACAAGCAGACACACCCAGATGTAGCACAAAGGAGGCTGTCATAGTATCCTGTATCTTCCACTATATACCACTATAAAAAGGATAGGATTGCATGGTGTGACGATGATGCCGAGCCATTGTACAGTAGTTCACATGCCAAGGCCAGTAGGAACCGGTAGCGGGCCAAGGCTTAGACTACTCTGACATTTCTTTTACTGTAGTTGTTGTTAATCTTGCTGAATCAGAGGAAACAGACCAAGGGAAAACTAGTCCACTCAATCTCTGGGGGTTGTCTCACTTTACCCCACTTATTCACCAATTCCTGAAACTTGTTACCTCTTATTTCTTAACCTTCGTCAACGAGTCACACCAAACTTATTCTCCTAGTCTTCATTCAGTTGGATTTGCAAATGCAAAAGGGTTGGATATTATGATTCCATACGTGTATATATATTATATATATATATATGTATATCCATGGTATGACTGACAAGGTTCTTCCCCATTTATGCTATCCTTTTTTATGTGTCCATACTATTTATCTCTGATGTATTCTCAGATTTCACCATTTGCCATCCTATATACATTTATCTATATTCACAGATTTGCCAACATCAATATTTATATCTAGCATTAAATTACACATATATATATAATTATACACACTACATATAGACACCATATATTATGCTGGTTGGTGGTTTGGAACATTTTTTATTTTTCCATAGATTAGGAATGTCATCATCCCAACTGACTATTTTTGTTTCAAAGGGGTAGATCAACCACCAACCAGTATATATATATATATATATTTTTTAAAAATGCTATATGGATACACTAATGATCTTCTCAGTTGGATCATGCTGAGGTCCCTTTCCTGGGCACCAACCTGCGCGTGAGCCATCTCCAGTTGCGCGGACCCCGACCACGAACGGGGCGGCTGCGCATTTGGGAGCCTTCGGGGGTGAGCCGGCAGGCACAAGGGGATACCTTGAGGGATCTGTAGGGAAATCCATAGGGGTTCTGTAGGATTTGTATGGAGTTGATGGGAAATTGATGGTTGACTTACCCTCTGGTAAACAAACATAGCTATTGAACATGGCCATTTATAGAGGATTTCCCATTAAAAATTGTGATTTTCCATAGTTATGTTAGTTTATCAGAGGGTATGGTCTTTATAGGAGTGTCATGGTTTATTTGGGGTATCGTAATTTCGCAAACAGTCTGACCCTGAGCATCGACCAGTCTGGAAGGGTGCTAGTTGGGTGGCAAGGCAATGTGGTACAGATCTAGCTATTGGCAGATTAGATTGTTTTAATATGTTTCGGCAATAGTAGCTATTGAAGAATTGTGGTGGTGCATTACGCTCACACAGTGTGACTCACACAGTAAACACAAAGAATATGGACAATCCACCGTGTATGAAGGAAACGGAACTACATGTTTGGTGCATATCTATGTGAACACTCACTGAAGTGCATAATACGACAATAAAAAAAAACTGGTTTGATGCTCAAATTATCTAATTATTATCTGGATCAATGATTTTGCGGATGGTTTGAATTCATATTTTTGTAACATTGAGGATGATTAAAACAACAGATGACGGATGACGGATGACGGTCGTCCTTTGGCATGATGGATGTTTCGGCTGGCGGTTTAAAAGTTGTTTTTTGAACTTAATAATCTTATGATCCTGTAAATTAGATACATTTTCCATATTTTGTCAGATTGATTATCATGTTCAAACAGTGTTACCAGATTTTTGTTCGTATCTACATGTGCATTATATGTTCAATCCTTTGTATCGGGATGATGACCCCAATGGTTTTGTGCACATTGTTTTTGTTGATGGTTTGAAGACATCCCAATGTGATCTGCCAGGGAAAGGGCTGTGTCAGCAAAGTTCCGGGGCTGTCTATTGAATCCCCAAGGATCTAAAGGAAGTGGGTGAGCGGGTTGTGAGAATCATACCCAAAATGGATGTTTATGGCATGGGGTTTACCGCTGTCACATCGATATGCTTCTTTATGCTATTATTGATGTCGTTGCTTCATAGTGAAAACCTTCCTTTTCTCTGGAGCTAAGATGCTAAATGACTTGAAATGAGACCAACATGGATCTTCGCAGCGTTGCTTTGAACCATTTTGAACCTCTCCGCCTTTTTTTGCCCCCCAGTCCATTTTGTCTGTTGGATCCCTTGTTGCGAATGGATCAACAAATGAAGGGACCCACATATTCCCATTGACTGTGCCTGATAGCTAGCTAGATGGATACTAGTAGGTAGATATATACATAGACAGATAGATAGCAACATACAGATAGAAAAAGCACATGTTGATTGTATAGAGACTAAATTAGGTACTATATATATATATATTCAAATATAAATCCTAGCTGGTGGTTTCAAACATGTTTTATGTTCCATTTCATATATAGGATGTCATCCTTCCGATTGACGAACTTATATTTTTTCAAGATGGTTATTGCACCACCAAGCAGCAGTTCATTGGCATTAATGATCACTATGAAATCACCAAATTTATCATCCATTAATGATCAATAATCTGCTTGATCATTAATATTAATCATTATTACATAGTTACCATCATCCATAGAATATATATATATATATATATTTAAATATAAATCCATCATTTTTAATGCATACAGCCCAATGTTGCAGGCCTTGGGCGGCTACCTAAAGGCGGCTCAGATGGTCCTGGTCTGCGTGGACCTGGAAGACCTCGGAGGCGTCGCGTCCGAGGCGCAGCGGCTGCTGGCCCAAGTCACGCAGGCAGGGAATGTTTTAAGCAGGGAACATGATAAAACATCAATATACATATTAAATATATATATATATACATATGTATGCATCATAATATACTTGATATAATACACTATATATACATCTGTACAATATATATATATATACATATGATTATAAATGTATCATATTATATGTTTAATTATATTATAATACATTTTATTGAATTTTATTTTATGCTTTTATATTACTTTCTGTTTTTTTAAATATAAGATATATATATATATACAATATACGTACCACATAAAAAAAAATATATATATATATACATCTTATATATAAGATACACACATATACATATATGTACAATATATATATATATACATATACTATATATACATATACTATATATATATATATATATATTATTTTTAAAGTTTATTGTATTATACTGTATTATTTTACATTATATATTACATTATATTTTATTTTCTTATATTATATTAATTATGTATATAATATATATATATATATTTATATATGCGGTATGATACGATAGTTATATGAATATATAGAGAGAAGTTGGTTTATAAGCCTCATGAACTATAGTGATATATACCAAAGACCCTAGTTAGCCTAGTTAAAAGTCACCTACCAGGCATATGTTATCAGGGAATGATTCTAATCCCGTCCCCCTCATGTCAAACATCCCCAGAAACCATGGTTGAATAGGGGGATGAAACCACATATGTGGGACCATACAATGAGGGTGTGTCATATTAGGAGGATGGGACTATTTGAGATTTTACCACCAGAAATTGGTATAATCCAACTGGTGATAGGTAACGTGGTCCTTTTTCATGTTCTTTTTGCACTTGTGTGTGTTCTTGTAGTGGACCTAAACAACAAACATTGTAGATTTTAGTGGGTTTTACCAGCGCAATTATTTTCAACAAGCAATAGTAAGCACATGTGGTTTTACCAGCAAAAAATGTGGGCATAGATATATAACTAGCATTTTACTGGATTTAACATGTTTTTGGCGGAACAAATATATTTTAGAATTTTAAAAGGCCAAAACGGTCTTTCAACAAGCTAAAATTGGGAACTATGTGATTCCAATGGATTTATTCAATGGCCATGTTATGCTTGAAATCATGATTTACCATCAGAGAAGCACCGGAGATATCAGGAGATTATAGCTCTAGTTTTCCCTCAAACTAAAAAACGTGGTTGAAACTGCGTGGTTCCTATAAAAACACCAAATATCTAGGGAAAACATGTCACAATGAAACCTGAAACCCTATGAATGTGGTGTATCATAGACATACCGTCCGGTAATCAAATGTGGCAGTGAAAAATCCCCCGTTCCAGAAATCGTCCATTGAAAGCTCCATTTGCTGCAGGGATTTCCCACCCAGCCATGGCAATGATTCTCACAAAATCCACGCCCTCTTCCTGGTTACCCTCTGGTAAACTAACATAGTTAATTGAACATGGCCATAGAAAGTTCGTTGATTTAGCCATGAAAAATGGTGATGTTCCATCGTTTTTTGTATGTTTACCAGTGGGTAAACTGCTATGTTCACCATTTTTTCCATTCGTTTCACCAACCTTGGGCTTTGGGCCGTTTCCAGTCCATGCGACCTGGGACCATCTTGGGTCTCTGTGGCTTGAAGAGCGTAGCTTGGTGGTTTCAGCTGGTGAAGTCTCAATGGTTTATGGATGTTGATGGTAGATCTAATAAACAGAAGATTACCCTGTGGTAAATAAACATAGACCCTGACAATCACCAATTTTTTAATGGAAACTAGTCTTCCAACCCCTATCTGCCAGGGTCTATGTTAATTTACCAGAAGTTAATAGTTATTGATGGTGGATGGCTGATACATTGATACATTAAATCTAATAAAGGTTATTGAACAATAATACGTTTATAATCCTTCCCCTTATTATTAAGCACCCCCTTAGAAACCATGCCTTAGTAGGGAAATTCCACCATTTATGGGAGGTTTAATATTAGGGTGGTGGGATTAAAAAGGTTTCTACTGGTTGATAGTTTATCTAATATGAGGATACTAGTTGTTGATGGATGTTGATGGTAGATATATGGAGGTTTCCTGAAATGGGGATACCCCCAGTTATCATCCGATTTGATAGGGGTTTCCATGAAATAAACCATCCAGCTATTGGGGTACCCCCATTTTAGGAAACCCCTATATAGTGATATATCTAAGGTGTCTAATATTTCTAAGCTTTCAGTGGATCTAGTGGGGGGTTTGGACACCAACTTACAACTGGGGACCGCCACCGAGTTTATATATATTAATATATATATATATATATAATAGCTAAATGTGAGATATCCCATAGCATTTCTGAATAATACTACAACTGGCCATTTGGTTTGTAGCTACTTGTGGATGCATCCCAGTGTGTGGTATGTCGTTGGCCACAAACGCGAGATGTTACCAATCAATTCAGACATGACCGTGGAACACATATGAGTAAACAAGGGTATCACTACGCATACAGCACCTAGTGGGGTCACGACGTCATTTGGTGGGCTGCTGAAACATGCTGTCTTGGGTAAGTTGTTTCAGGACTGAAGTCACAAACTACAAATAATCATCCAATATCAAATATGTTTCTTCCATTGAAGTAGTGTATCATAGTGACCACCAGATTTAAAAATCTTTCTATGCCTCTATCTGCGAGTTTGGATGGGCCTCGGGTACTAACAGAACATGCACCGCTAGGAAGTTTGGTTTCGATGCATCATGATTTCAACCCTACCCAGCAATGAAGAAATATGCCAAACCCCTATGAAGAGTGCCCTTTAATAGGGTACTAAAGGAAGGCTTTGCACACACACACATTATATATATATGCGTATATACTGGGTCGATGTTGTAACAAGTGCCGATGACAAGATCTTGTGCAAAATCGTGGTGTGCCTGTGGGGAAAGGCCCACATGGGCAGCGCCTATGACTTCAACTTACTGATGTATTTTTTGGCACTTCGCAGAGGCACACGATGCTTACCTGTCATATCTTTGTGAGTTTACCCACTATACTCCAAAAGATGAAAGCCGTGGCAATTGTATACTTTTCCTGGATTTAGGTTGGCAGACAAATTTTAGGAAGTCGTTGCAGTCTGGCGTTTAGGTTGTGACTTGTGAAATTTGAAATTTGTAACACGTTTAATACGTAAAAAATGTGTTTGAGTTTTGTTTTGCTTCAGTTTGGGGCTCAAATATAGACAATGCGAACATAGGTCATCCTGACCTGCTGCCCCATGCCTGGTGGTTCCTTTGCCCATGGTTTTGCTTTCTCTCTCCCAGACAGTTTTAGCATTTAGATATCTTTGGCTATCACGGTTCCTACGTCTCAAACAGTCTGTGCCAAGCTTGTGTACCTTTGTCTCCCTTCTGTCTCCCTTACTCGCCCTTTGTCTCCTCTTCTGTCTCCATGCTCTTGCCTGCAGCTGCTGCTTGGCTTGGTTTCCTCTTCCGATCCACCACTGCATGCTCTTGAGTTTTACTGTTCTGAAAAGAATGCGAAAGTGTGTGGCTACCAAAGAGTTTGTCAGGAGACTTAGGGGGTCAATCTCCCAAAATTTGATTTCGGACCTCGTTCGGACCTCGTTCGCACCTCGTTCGGACCTCGTTTAAACTGCAGCCAGTCAAAACCCAGCCCGGAGAGGTTTTGGAAAGGCTTTGCAATGGTCTGCTGCAATGGTCTGCTGCAATGGTCTGCTGCAATAGGAATATCACCTGGCGGAAGATTATTGATGTCTGGCGGTCTGGCGTAAGCGGTGTGCCATGTGGCTGGCGCAAGTTCTAGCATTTGTGCGTAGGATCACGCCGGGGCTCATATATATATAATTTACTTACTTATATATATATATAGATATTTATTTATAACTATATATATATTCACATGATGTCCATAGATGGTTTCTTCATTCTTTCCAGGTACATCAAAACCAGGTCTGCGCATATGTATATATACACACATTTTTTTGTGGCATGCATATACCATATATTTGCATTGAAACAGCTGCTTTGGATCCCCCAAGGACCGACTAACCACTTCCGAGCAGCGGCGCATCTGCGCCACGCTGCGACGTGTGGCGCAGGGCTATGGGGCGGAGTTTGGCATGTGCAGCGCTACGTGGGGAATCCTGGGGCTGGCAGATATTTGGATCATTCCAGGTTAATCCATTTTAATACCCTGATGTTATGGTGGATCAAATGGATCGATATATATCAACATGATCAACCATCAAAAATGGAGGGTTAACAAAAGTTCACCCTCTTGAAATGGTTATGTAAAGCAATATGGCCAGTATGCCAACTACAATATTAGTAAAATACGTTCCAACGTGCCCCCCAAGCTTTGACTAGATCCAATACTAAACAAGGGGGTTTGTTTGGTAAGTAAACTATGATATTGTTAAATCCGCAGTGATATAGAATAAGAGGATACAATGGGATATAGAGCCGACTTAGTAGCTCAGTAAGATTGGAAAATCCCAGGCATCGGGGACTTATGACCAGGGTTACTGACTTCCAGTCGTAGCATGAGATGCCTAAAGCCCTATGGAATTCTCAAATATTCTTAATTTGGGTAAGGCTCCAGATATAGGACCCGCAGTTTCTGCGGGTCCATTTTTGGTATCATCCCATTTCTGGGAACCCGTATCAGAATGTCTCGAACTTCGGGCATGAAGCCGGGTGTTTGCCATTTTGGGACTTTCCTATGTGTGTGTGTAAATAAATAATAGATAAATATACAGCATATATATACATATTATAGATAAGTAAATTTGATATGTTGCTGTAATAGATAAAAATGCTGCTTCAACTTGCCCTCATCCTTGACTGTTCCCTCAATTTTATGGTTTTGCAGGGAGAAAAAACGGCGAAACCTTGGATGAATATCCTGAACCCTGTGGAAAACGATGATTTTCCCAGCGAACTAAACCTCCATTGATAGGGGAAAAACAGCAAGTCCCATAATTCCATGATTTCCCCATGTTAATCTTACTGGTGCTTAGTAGGGATTGGATGGGAATGGGGGTTGCTGGGATTATTATTGATATATTGTGGATCATTCCCTCATTCCCTACTAAGCACAAGTAAGTAATTCCATATTGTCCCATCATTTCCCGATGATTTTCCGATCTACATGGTCCAGATATTCTTCCTCTATCAGCCATGACCCCTCCAGGACAGGTGAGGGCGTGGATGAAATCTTTTGCGCCATGCTGGCTGCCTGCCTTGAGCCTTGATGGCAGCGGGGGAAAGGAGGAAGACGCGAACGCCGCGTAGACCCCTTCCATGGCTGTTTTCATAGTCCTGGGGGATACTCAAAATGATTGGTTTATAATGGAAAATCATATTAAGATGCATGATTTAGGGGTACCCCCAATTCAGGAAACTTCCAAATGTATATACAAGTACCCTGTGTTCGTTGGGAACATGAGCATTCAGCACTGGAGAGATACCTGACACAGGTGTTGCAGGTGGATTTTGTTGGTGGGGTACTTGTGATTGTTGTTAAACTATATATATATATACATATTTGTTCGATGTTCTTCGAAAATGATTGTCCTCACTGGCTGTCTTCACCATAAACGGTTCTATTTTTTCAGATAGTCATCCCAAGGATTAGCAGCATGTCAGGTTTGTGAAATGGTTAATTTGTTTTAAACAATATATATATATATAATATTTTAATTTTCTATAATACATAAATAAATATAAAAATATATATAAAGTAACAGTAACAATAATAGCGCCAAATAAAACAAGGTAGACCCCGAAAATTTGGAAGTCAGGGCCTCCCAGTCCCAGGAGAGTTCCAACGAGTTGCCGCCACCAGACACTCAGCTGTTGGTCGTTCCTTCGAACACGGCAACTGTTTGTTGGCTACCCATTCGAACTTTGGTCTAGCTATCAATAAAACTAGCAAAATTCTTAGTGAAATATTAGTTTGGGTGGAGCGGTTGTTTTTTTCGCTCGCCCTTAGCTTAGCTGAACTCTTCGAGAAGGCGATGGAGGGAGGGAGAGAGAGAGAGAGAGATACTATAGACCAATGTTGCTTACCATGGGTGATATGCAATTACTTTCATTGTGCTGGAAACCCTACAAATCGCAGAAAAATTGTAGTACTGTAGCAGTCAAGCTTCATTATTTAATGATTAAACCAAAAGGGATTACAATCCCACTTCAGCACAGCTCAAAGCCAGGGGTGGTTGATGTTGATATGGGATTATATACCAATGGGTTCAATCAGAATGGGAATCTATCACAGCCAACCAATAGAGGGCGGGATCAAACATGGACAGAAGAAATGTCAGGGATCTTGTTTTACCATGCCAAATCTGTGTGTCTTAGTTCCCATGTTCATCCCACTTGTTGCTGATGAACTCCATTTTCCTTGGTATGATCTATGTTCGTTGTTCAATATATCACCATGTTTGTTCGTCGAACATGTTCGCGAAGAGTTTCCTTAGCAGAAACCTCTTTCGTTAAGCAGCCCGTGTTTGTTGGAAACATCTCCCTTCTTAAATCCTTGTGGCAACATACAGCGGGCTGCCTGACAAATCTTAACACAAGATGAAACGAACCCAATGAAAAAGTCCATCTCAGAGAAAACATGCGAAACTGCCCACAGCTCACAGTTTTAAATTCACGAATGCCCAATTGACATCCCAATTTTTGTTGACCAAAAACCATGGCCACAGGAACGTGTTTTAAGCCGCCTCGCCGGGACCTTGAGCAACGCTGAACTGTTGCGGACCTTGTTGCGACGTGTCGGTCACGGCGGTATGGGTATGGCAGAAACCTGAAACCTTTGTGGTTTCACCAGAAAACATGGGGATTTAACAAGCACCAATAGTGGTACCCTCTGATCATTTAACAGTTCGCCATGGAAAATTCCACCATTTTTAAGAACGGTAAATCATCTATTTCGATTAGGGCCATCTATACCATGGCTATGATAAATAGCCAGAGGCTGCCAGAGGATACAATGACACTAAACATGTTGAGAGTAGTAAATTCGGATCACAGGGAACTAGAAATCAGTCTCAGCCATCACCTCCTGTTCAGCATGCGGCTGGGCGAGTACAGCATGTCTTGCTTAATGGTTCCGCGCAAAAAATCATGCAGTGTTGTTTGCACAGTTGTGAGGAATGCAGTGGATGGTTTCAAGGTTTGTTTCTATTGGGCATCATGCTTAGACACTTGATTTTAGATGTGAGGATATATAATAATATAATATAAACCAAAAGAGTGTGAATTGTAAAGGCTCTGGGCAGGATGTGAATATATAGCAAAGACCATGGGCAATAGGAAATTTAAGGTGGCAAGTTGCCTTTTGCTCCTACGCCTACGCTTCATTGCCAGGGGGGTGTTAGAGCACTTTATGGGACACCCAGATTCTGCATGACATCTCATGACCAATTCACAATAGTTCACGAACATTCCACCGTATTCGCATTGATTGGATTATTTTTCCAATTTGGGGTTTGGCCCAGTTTCTTTGCCAATCCCTTTCCTCCAAGATAAATCAGTTTTCCAAACCATACCCTGGTTTAGTAGAGATCTATTCACTTTGTCGACTTTCGTAGAGGGTATTAAATCTGCTTGGTGGTTTTGTTGTAGTTTGTTTATTGTTCAATCCTTTTCCGCAACGGAGTGACGATCCCAAGATTTTTCAGAAAGGTTGCACCGGTCACGAAGCTATCCTGCCAGGTCAGATGGAGAATGGCTTCGCGATCCCTTGCTGTGGTGCCGCTGATGTTTTCCGTGGATTTCTGGTGGCTGGGAACGTTTGGAGAAAGCCAGCGAATTTGGAGAGGTTCCTTCTTCAACCAACCCGTTGACCGGGAGATTTAGCAACCAAGATCGCGGACATGGGAGAGATGTGGGTTTTCAGCGCACAGGATCTAATCCCAAACGAGCAATGTAAGGATTTGACATTTGAAAAACTGCTTTTGGATCAGATCTTGTTTGGACATTTTATACGTGTTTTGGAGGCCATTTGTGGACTCGGCTGGACATTTTGGACCAAACTTTTGTTCCATGTGTTTCCTTATCCCAGTTGGGGGGAAGTGCAAAAGACAGACGGCAAGACATGGCATGGACCCATGACTGATTTAAATAATGGGAGTCATGATGATCAACCATGATATTTTAGGGTAACTGCCCCTGTCACACAAACATGCATGACTAACCAAGATAAGCAGAAATCGGGCTCCTTCATTTGGTCACCCCTACAAACTCAAATTGGTCTACGCCCCAGAAATCTGAGGTATACCAATGACAGCAGGCCCATATTGGAAGACAATTTTCTGCAATGTTGCAGACCTTGATTATAAACTACTGTTCGAAGTGCACATTTTCTAATGTTGGCCTAATTGGAAATTCAATTTTCCTAGTTTCAAAAATTATTTTTCCACCAAAATCTCATTTCAGCCATTGCCAGGTACCGCTTCCTGCCCTTCGAATCGCTCGGTTGTGCCACTGCGCGAGGCTCCAAAAGAGGTTTCAACCAGCCAAATAGGGACGATGGAATTCAATCAGATTTTGACAGGTCTTTAGATTACATACATGTTGTATTAGTATTCATGTGGTTTGAGAATGGATTGGTTGTAGATTTTTTTGCTTTTGCTGCCGTATGTTTCTCCATGTTTCTTTCTACAGACTCAAAGATTTTGGATGATTTCTATCAGGGCCTGGGCCTGGAAGACTGAGAGCCCCACTGGCGGCCACAGGCTTTCGCGGCTTCCGCGCTTTGCTGTTGACCTTGCTCTTCTATGCTGCTGGGCCATGAACTCCATGTCTAGAAAAGACTACGTTCCTACTAAATTAAGTGATATGGGGGTTTCCATAAATGGTGGTAATGCCAACACCGGATTAATAAACCCCCCCCAGAAGGTAGGGGGGGTACCTTCTGACTGGTTTTCTTGACCACCCCAAAAAAATAATAATAAGCAACTCTGAACCATAAAACTTTGGATATGGCTTACGTCAATTAGATCTTAATAGAATCCATTGGATTTGTTAAAATTTCATGGATCAGAAAGGTGGTTGATTAATCAGGGGCAAACCCTGGTTATTATTAATGGGGGACATGGGCTCATGGGGGGTACCCTTTGGGAGCTATCCAAACTGATGATTTTTATAAAGATTTAAATTAGAAATCGATCATTTGGGGAATAGTTGTTTTTTGAAATTTTCAATGATCAACTTAAACCTGAAGTATAACAATGATGATTAAAAAAATGAAAAAAACAATTGGAAATAAATTGAATTGGAAATAAAACATGTTGGATAAACAAATGGATTTCAGCACAGGGGGTTGATTAATCGGGGGTAGGCCAAAGTGTTTATTAATCTGGGGGGACCACCTGTTTTTAAATTACATTTTTTTTGGGGGGCAGTTGCTGTTGATTAATCGGGGGGGCATTATTAATCCTCACTTGACATTACCCCAAAATGGATGGTTTATAGTGCAAAATCCTTCTAAAATGGATGATTTGGGGGTACCCCTATTTTAGGAAACCTCCATATGTAAATTGATTACTGTTCTATTTTTTCCTCGGGGTTGCTACAGGTCAAGATGGTAGATTCAGTAGAGGGAGTGAACTTGTTGACACGACAACTGGTTCCAAATCCAAAAATTACTGTTCAGGAACTGTGATTTGGCCAGGGAACCCAAGAAAATATGTTTATTGATTTACAATGATTTACAGCTTCCCTATTTGCGGATGTACTGGAAATAGATTGACATGCATTTGCTAGTGAATGCCCGGTGTTTTCCTTATCAGCTCTATGTTCTTTGCACTGACTCCTTTATTGAAGTCTTGCTGGTAGAAAACTGGTGATCCTAGATCCGACTTGGCTTTCATATTTTTTGGGGGTGAACCATCAGCCGCCCAGGGTCAAATTGCTCTGACCTCAGCTGTTGTTTTTCTTTTCATGGTGGGAGATGTGAAAAAAGGACAGAGAAAGGGTGATTAGGTCAATATGTGTTGGTGGATTTGGGTAGGTTGGTTTGTCATGTTTGTTGGCCTATCAATTCTGATTTTTCCATGCGCAATTAACCAGAATATGTTGGTAGATTTTGGAGGGGGGTCCAATACATACACACAGAGATACACACATTGAATCACATTGACATACATTTATACGTACACATTGATATTATATACATATATATATATACAAATATTCATGAGATCATAGAAATTTAGCACCATATGTTCAAATATCTACCCTCTGGTCAACTGTCACGTAACTATGGAAAATATTGGAAAATCACCATGTTGAAGTTCGGTAAATCAACGACATCAGTGACCTGGGTGACCTCGGTGACCTTGGTGACCTGGATGTGCAGCCAGACGCTACGCGTTGCGAGGTCGCCATTGTGATTCCAGTGCTGTTAGTCTTCGCCCTGGTCACTTGGCAAGGAAAAAATGGGGATTTAACCAAACAAAACTCTAGATACATCAATCCTGGGTAAATTTGATCACGACCTCACTGATCTCCCGAAGCCTGGAATCATGGTTCTTATAGGGAAATCATCCCCTTTAATGGCCTTAATTCATTCAGGTTAGTGAAATATTATAATTTACCCAGATCAATCCTGGATTTAGCAAATGAAAATTCGGAAAATTTGAAGTTAAAAAAAAACACACGGTGGGGGGGAAGTCTATTAGGAAACCATGGCGGTTGTGATCCCAATTTGCGGATTGGATCAGGATCTCAAATTTTGATCCGATCATTTTTTAAGTCCATTTGCAGGTGTGACAAGTGTGACAAGTGGCGCTGTCTCATTTTTGTTTTTATTCCAAAATCATATTATTGTTTTATGATGTTTTATCGTTTTATCGTTGTTTTATTTTGAAATTACATAAATTACGAATTTGAGGCATCCCACCATTTACAAACGTTTTGGACACGTCTACAGGGTGGTACCTCACCAGTTGCTGTAGATCGGTTGGAAATTGGTTCATCAACTCCATTATATATATATATATATATGAATATGTAGAGAGAGAGAGAGAGAAAGATTATCATGATATGGATTTAGTCTAACACTTGGCTCAAATTTTGCAAAACAACATTACAACTCCGAAGTCGTCAGCTGAGAAAGGTATCAAACACAAGGCCTCACCAACTCCCAAGTCATCAGAACCTACTATAAGCCCCAGTTCGGTTAGATACAAACCAACTTAGCTATCATAAATCAAGTTATAAATCCCCATGTTTGTGGTTAAACCGTTTTCAAATCGTTAAGCCCCATGATATGACGGTGAACAAAAAACATGTTTGATGGTTGAACCCCCCGCGGTCACCCAGGCTGTGTGCCACGACGGTGTGCACGCAACAGTGCGTGCTGACCTTTTGCGACGAGACGCGGGGGAACACTTCTACTTGTCAGGGACCCCCGGTATATCCCGGTGTGTTGGGCGTGAGGTTGACCTTATCAACATTATCAACCGACTATTTGAAGGGAAACATAGGGAAAATCTTCACCGAAAATCATGTGTTTTACCAAAGAAAGGTGTTTCCTAAACCAATCCAATGACTTGAGAATGCTGAATGAATGCCTCAAACAACCGCGACACAACCTGTGTGCTGGTGCCCCATCACTCGCAAAACAAACCCCCTTCAAACCCCAAATGATAAATGTTGAACAAAGTTCGATTATATGTCGGTTTAATTTGTGATATATTGTGGTTATTTATTGCTGGTTAAGCTTCGCCCTTAAAACATAAAGCCAACGATGATTGCAGGGCCAACCCGGAGGCTGTTCCCCCCGCTCCAGGTTAGACTTCATCATGGCACCGTTTGGGATCCCAAGTCGCGACGGGTCTGCGGGATTCTGCGGGATGTGTGGCGCGGACATGTTGAAACATAGGGGCTATGAGGGGATGCAGTTGGGCTTATCTTAGTGGTGCTGAACGCAGGGAATGGATGGGACTGGGGGAATGGGATGATTATTGATAGTTATTGTGGAATATTGTGGATCATTCCCGAAAATTCCCTACGTTTAGCACCAGTAAGTTATTGAATGGCTATGACTATGGGGTTCTAACTTCCATACGTTGGGATATAGCCCCTACAACTAGGATTAAATACCCTCTGGTAAACTAACATAGCTATGGAAAATCACAATTTTCAATGGGTAAATCCACTATAAATGGCCATTTTCAATAGCAAACTGTTAAATTACCAGAGGGTAAGCCATTTATCAGTGGAACTGCCACCCCAAGTCATCGTTGCTATACCCATCAGAAGCGCGTGGCTTGGACCAGCAGATGTTTGACCCACAACTCTAACCTAAATCAACCCAGGACGAGTTAAATATGATTAAATATAATAATAAATAATAATATGAAATAATAACAATATGCATATATATATATATATATCTATAACACCGTACATATATATATATATATATGTGTGTGTGTGTATTTGAAGCGACTTCAGCCCTGAACGTTCCGTTTGCCCGTGGTGTGGGCCCTTCCTGGTTTGGGCCTTGGGCCCCCAGCGGATCGCCAAAAAAGCGGATCGCCCCGGGCAGATGCCCCGGGCAGATTTTTGCGAATCCAGGTGTCACATGCGAATCAAATATCAACATTTTATGGGTTATGTATGTGTATCAAAATGGAGGTTTATCCATTAGAAATGGAGGTTTTATATGGTTTTATATGGGAAAATCATGGGAATATTAGTGGGATATACCCTCTGGTTATTTAACAGTTTGCCATGGTATAGATGGCCCATAGAAATAGATGGTTTACCGTTTTTAAAAATGGCGATTTTCCATGGCTATGTTAAATAACCAGATGGTATGTATATATATATATATAGTTAATGTATAATTATATAGATACTTATATATACAATAGAACACCTAGACCCTCCAAGTAAGTATCTCCAAGTCCTGTATCCATTTGTAAAAAATATATTAAAATACCATATATTCAAGATATTTGGGTAATATAGTCAATGGCCATTTCAGGACCCTAACTTGGAGGTACCTACCATATATAAGGCCTATTTTTTAGGGAATATCCCCACAAAATATGGCCTTATATGGTACAGTACCTCCATTTCAGGATCCTGAAATTCCCATTGATATAGTACTAGTCTATGGCTGCTTGGAGGTTCCAGGTATATCCCAGTCAATCTGGAGCAGCGTCAGTGGCATTGGTGGTCCAGTCTCACTTGTCCGATGTCGGTAGTTCAGATTTGGGGGCTTGTTTCACGTAAATGCATCTTGAACATCACCTATAGAGTCATATTAGAGTCATGAAGAGACCTTCCGAGGTGGCTTTGTCATGTGTCATTTCTAATGTATGTTTGGCTTCCACCCCATGGTCAGGTCAATCAACTCACCACCAAGTCTTGAAACAAAAAGTCACCACAAAAGCGAGCGCTTGGGTTTCCCCTCCAAGAACAGTAGGCAGTCAATATATGTCAACCCTGGAGTTCAAAAAAAAGACAGTTCCCATCCTTCCGAGGCACTCCTGAAGTGCAAGTGCCAACAAAAAGTCTCCCCACTCCGTGCTACCTCTGAGAGGCTTCGGGCGCTGAACGCCATGGCATTTCTGGTCATTTGCTGCTCGCTATGGAGCATGCTCGGGACGGTCCAGGCGAGGGGCGGATGGTGCTTCTCAAGGCCGTTTTTTTTGGGTTGGTTCATTGTGTTCAATGTTGCTATGCTTATCATGTTTATCATGTTTATCCACCAGGCCCAAACTTACCATTGGATCCAGGATGGTATGGATGGTAATTATAAAAGATCTGATTATTTCTTTACATTGCATTGCTATAGTATAGTGGGATGTTGGATGTTTTATCCCCACTTGGGATGATTAGGATGATTGTGAAGGTTGAAGCCACCAACCAACCTGGGTGAATGATGAGACAACAAACTCAGGATGTAGCCGACCTGGTTACCTCAAGTGTGGTACCTGCGCCCCTTAAATTATCATCTTTCAGGTCATTCTGAGAATCTGATTCCCCATGTTTTTCTTTCCTTACACTCCCCTCCCAGGGTTTTTCCCAACCCCGAAACGGCCCGAAACGCCAGGCCTGCTCCAACTTCGCCATGCAGAATGACTTCGGCCTCTCTGTGCGCACGATGGACTTGGGCGACACTTTGGGGCTCAGCCTCTCGGTGAAGCAACGCAAGCTTCATGGACGGCCACGATATAAAGACTGCATAAAAACATCATCCGGAAATATATAACATGTAATGCCAAGTCAGGATTAATCAACCCCCCCCCCCCAGGAGGTCGGAACTCTACCTTGTAGGTCATTTTCTTAAACACCCCATAATAATAAGCAACTCTGAACCATAAAACTTTGGATATGGCTTACGTCAATTAGATCTTAATAGAATTCCATTGGATTTGTTAAAATTTCATGGATCAGAAAGGTGGTTGATTAATTAGTGGCAAACCATGGTTATTATTACTGGGGGACATGGGCTCATGGGGGGTACCCTTTGGGAGCTATCCAAACTGATGTTTTTAATAAATATTTTAATTAGAAATCGATCATTTGGGGAATAGTTGTTTTTTGAAATTTTCAATGATCAACTTAAACCTGAAGTATAACAATGATGATTAAAAAAAAGGTAAAAAACAATTGGAAATAAATAGAATTGGAAATAAAACATGTTGGATAAAAAAATGGATTTCCGAAGTGGTGGTTGATTAATCGGGGGTAGGCCCACCGGTTTATTAATTTGTGGGGACCACCTGTTTTTAAATTGCATTTTTTTTTGGGGAGGAGGAGGTTGATTAATAACGGGCTGTTGATTAATCCTGACTTAACATTATATAACTTATAACCCCAAAGTTAGCTAGAATTCGGCAACATCCGAATCTGAAGTAGTGATGAATGATGTGTATCCTTTTTGGTGGGAAGATATGGCAACTATAAATCTACAAACGTAAACATTGACAGAACTGAAAATAATACACATCATTATTATTTATCATGTGCATATTTTCAGTACTATTCGAATTCAGATTGTAACTGTTTATTCATGTCTTCCAGATGTCAATCGTGGTGAACCATCCCCGTTGAAATTTCCCTAGAGAATGGGTAACCCCAAGGCCTAAATCACTTTCCCTAGGCCAGCCATTTTGCAGCATCACTGATTTCTTACTAATTTTGAAAGGGCCACACCCTGTTTGAAAGGCCATTTTGTAGGGAGTTGCCTGCACCTTACCATTTTGTAAGAGCAATAAGATGGATGATTCAGGCATAAAATCACTATCATCAAAGGAAGTTTAGTGGGAGAAACTTCCGTGTTACGGACTTTTAGAATGTCAACGAAAGAGTTAGTCAAAGAAAGAGTTAGTCAAAGAAAGAGTTAGTCAAAGAAACAGTTAGTCAGGGAAAGAGTTAGTCAAAGAAAGAGTTAGTCAAAGAAACAGTTAGTCAGGGAAAGAGTTAGTCAAAGAAACAGTTAGTCAGGGAAAGAGTTAGTCAAAGAAAGAGTTAGTCAAAGAAAGAGTTAGTCAAAGAACAGTTAGTCAGGGAAAGAGTTAGTCAAAGAAAGAGTTAGTCAGGGAAAGAGTTAGTCAAAGAAACAGTTAGTCAGGGAAAAAGTTAGTCAAAGAAAGAGTTAGTCAAAGAAAGAGTTAGTCAAAGAACAGTTAGCCAGGGAAAGAGTTAGTCAAAGAAAGAGTTAGTCAGGGAAAGAGTTAGTCAAAGAAACAGTTAGTCAGGGAAAAAGTCAGTCAAAGAAAGAGTTCGTCAAAGAAAGAGTTAGTCAAAGAAAGAGTTAGTCAGGGAAAGAGTTAGTCAAAGAAACAGTTAGTCAGGGAAAAAGGTAGTCAAAGAAAGAGTTAGTCAGGATATATGAGGTAGTCAAAGAAAGAGTTAGTCAAGGAAAGAGTTAGTCAAAGAAACAGTTAGTCAGGGAAAAAGGTAGTCAAAGAAAGAGTTAGTCAGGGAAAAAGGTAGTCAAAGAAAGAGTTAGTCAGGATATATGAGGTAGTCAAAGAAAGAGTTAGCAAAGAAAGAGTTCGTCAGGGAAAGGGTTAGTCACAGAAAGAGTTAGTTAGGGCATTGATTGTTCCCGCAATGCAAATGGGATTGCAAGTGGTGCTGGTGGATGAGTTGCCGATGGAGTTGTGAAGGAAGTCTCGCACGAAATGCGTTTTTGAGAGATAGCAGATACACGAAACCCTATGTTTTTCCACACAAAGTGCGTCCCCGAACCTCGATGATCTACCTCTGCGGTGCGACGGGTGCGAGACGGTCTCGTGTGTGGTCGGATCATGGTCGGATCATGCTCGGATTGGTCTCGGATCGGTTCCGCATTGTAAATGGGGTTTCAACTGTTTTTCGTGCATGTGTGGTCGACAGAATTCCATTGTGATTTGCAACTGTAGGATCGTTCCCGCATTGTAAATGGGGTTGCAAGTGGTGCTGGTGGATGAGTTGCCGATGGAGTTGTGAAGGAAGTCTCGCACGAAATGCGTTTTTGAGAGATAGCGGATGCAGGAAACCCTATGTTTTTCCATACACAGTGCGTCCCCGAACCTCGATGATCTACCTCTGCGGTGCGACGGGTGCGAGACGGTCTCGTGTGTGGTCGGATCATGGTCGGATCATGCTCGGATTGGTCTCGGATCGGTTCCGCATTGTAAATGGGGTTTCAACTGTTTTTCGTGCATGTGTGGTCGACAGAATTCCATTGTGATTTGCAACTGTAGGATCGTTCCCGCATTGTAAATGGGGTTGCAAGTGGTGCTGGTGGATGAGTTGCCGATGGAATTCCATTGGGATTTGCAACTCTAGGATCGTTCCCGCAATGTAAATGGGATTGCAAGTGGTGCTGGTGGATGAGTTGCCGATGGAGTTTTGAAGGAAGTCTCGCACGAAATGCGTTTTTGAGAGATAGCAGATGCACGAAACCCTATGTTTTTTCATACAAAGTCCGTCCCCGAACCTCGATGATCTACCTCTGCGGTGCGACGGTTGCGAGACGGTCTCGTGTGTGGTCGGATCATGCTCGGATCATGGGCGGATCATTCTCGGATCGGTTCGCATTGTAAATGTGGTTTCAACTGTGTTTCGTGCATGTGCAGTCGACAGAATTCCATTGTGATTTGCACCTGTAGGATCGTTCCCGCAATGTAAATGGGATTGCAAGTGGTGCTGGTGGATGAGTTGCCGATGGAATTCCATTGTGATTTGCAACTCTAGGATCGTTCCCTCATTGTAAATGGGATTGCAAGTGGTGCTGGTGGAGGAGTTGCCGATGGAGTTTTGAAGGAAGTCTCGCACGAAATGCGTTTTTGAGAGATAGCAGATGCACGAAACCATATGTTTTTCCATACAAAGTCCGTCCCCGAACCTCGATGATCTACCTCTGCGGTGCGACGGGTGCGAGACGGTCTCGTGTGTGGTCGGATCATGCTCGGATCATGTTCGGATCATGGGCGGATCATGGTCGGATCGGTTCCGCATTGTAAATGGGGTTTCAACTGTTTTTCGTGCACGTGTGGTCGACAGAATTCCATTGTGATTTGCAACTGCAGGATCGTTCCCGCATTGTAAATGGGGTTGCAAGTGGTGCTGGTGGATGAGTTGCCGATGGAATTCCATTGTGATTTGCAACTCTAGGATCGTTCCCTCACTGTAAATGGGATTGCAAGTGGTGCTGGTGGATGAGTTGCCGATGGAATTCCATTGTGCTTTGCAACTGTAGGATCGTGTCCGCAGTGTAAATGACTGCGTCAAGGTTGCTTCGTGCTGTGGCTGCATTGGTAATACTATTGTCTTTTGCAGCTGGATCTCGTAAATCGTACTGGAGTGGCTGCATGAAGGCTGCCACAATGATTTGTAAGCAGATTTTCTCCATTTTGGCGCTAGTGATTTTCCTTCTAAAAATCCTTTTAAAAAGTGCTTCAAAATCGTCTTTTTTTCGCTCTGGCGTCGAGATCCGGTTTTGAAGCTACAATTTCCGACGCCGTTGCGCGTAGTTCTATTGTGTTTTGCAACTCAGTCTCTGCAGATCGCATTGTAATGGCTGCGTCAAGGTTGCTTCATGCTGTGGCTGCATGCGTAATACTATTGTCTTTTGCAGCTGGACTTCGTAAATCGTATTGGAGTGGCTGCATGAAGGCTGCGACAGTGATTTGTCAACAGATTTTCTCCATTTTGGCGCTAGTGATTTTCCTTCTAGAAATCCTTTTAAAAAGTCCTTCAAAATCGTCTTTTTTTCGCTCTGGCGTCGAGATCCGGTTTTGGAGCTACAATTTCCGACGCCGTTGCGCGTAGGTCTATTGCGTTTTGCAACTGAGTCTCTGCAGATCGCATTGTAATGGCTGCGTCAAGGTTGCTTCGTGCTGTGGCTGCATTCGTAATACTATTGTCTTTTGCAGCTGGACTTCGTAAATCGTATTGGAGTGGCTGTATGCGCCACAGTGATTTGTCAGCAAATTTTCTCCATTTTGGCGTCAGTGATTTGCTTTCTAAAAATATTTGTAACAAGTGCTTCAAAATCGTGTTGCACAACAACAGTACGTGGTTGGACGACAAAGAGTCGGACGACGCAGTTCTCCGCAGACAATACCGTTTATCTGGGAAGCTGTGCGGTCCTTTCAACCAGAGTTTGTTGATGCTGAGATGAAGCGCAGACAAGGTCTTGCCGCAGAGGTTTCATCTCTCGTTTGACTGCCGAGGGCTGGGTGTGCGTTGTTATGAACCGCATCCGGGTGTGAATTGCTGTGCTTCAGTAGCTTCGCCTTTCATTTGACCTTGCGAACCGCAGAATGCCTCTGTCACTTGGTTTTGGTTTCTCTGTGCGTTGTTACGAACCGCACAATAAACCATGATCGTATACTGCATACATGTGAAAAAAACATGTTGTCGTGGGAGCGGGTAAATGCAAGGTCCCACTAAGATCCGCTCAATGCTTTATGCAGCATGGGTTGGATTTTTGTAGTTTGTTGAAAGTATGATTTTCTGGACCATTTCCTTTTCCAGACATCAGACCTCAAGCTGGGTGAGATGGTATGTTTCGTGTTTATTTGACCTCTGTTGAATGAGATGGTTGGTTGGGGATCTACAATTTGGATGAGGAAGTGCGTTTCGTATTTCTTGGACCCTAGTTGGTACGTGTAATTGTTTCTTCACTTCGACTATGGGGAATTTCGATCTGTTATATTTACCCTATGATGTTGTCTGGTAGCGGTTGTGTAGTTTCAGCTCTGCAACGTTACCGCTGCCGTTTGTGTATGTGATCAAATCTATCGGCAAGACCTAAATCATATTATGTCATGTTTTGAATCATCACATGTTTTTTTTAACGCATGCATCATGGAGTTTGCAAGGGACACCCGACGTGCGACGTTACGGTCCGCGGTGGCTAACATATGTGTATAGCAGCATGTTGGATATAGGTAGAAAAATAATTTTCATAAGTATTGTTGATCGAGACCATTTCAAATTTAATCACCTTTTTTTTTAATTGTCTGTTGTAGTGGAGCGTGTGATTAAATCGATTCGGTGAGAACACGATCATATATAGCAAGCATGCAACGTAGCCATCATATATAGCGTCTTACGTGAACAAGTGTCAACAAGCATCATGCATGTACACGATACAACCTTGCAACTGCGTATACTCGCAACGCGTACGTGCGACGTTCTGGTCCGCGCAAGCGTGGGTACGTGCGACGCTGTGGTCCGCGTAGGCTAGCGCCATGGAATCGTCGCTGTTCGAAGACCTTGTTTGTTTCTTGCAGAAAGAAGAGCTTGTGTTGAAGGCTTTGCGCGCCACGGATTTGAAAGCATGCTTGCGGACAGGGACAGGCACCAAAGGATACGAAGCAAATGTAGAGCGAGCCAAGTATTATAGAATTTACAATAAGATTGAGAAGCAAGTAACGCCTGACCAAAAAGCTACTCTAATGGATTGGGAACGAAGGCTTTGCAGTGAGGCGGAGGACATTGATTTCGCACGGTTGCTTGCCATATTTGCAAGCCGTGAAGAGGAGCTGAAGCAAATGAGAAAACCGAGCCTCGAAGCATGCTTTAACAGCAACCCGAGCAAGACAGACAAGGACTTAAAGTTTTGCCAAAATTTCTTCAAACGCAAAAAAACAAGTATGACATATGAACAGCAAAAGGTTGTGGATGAATGGGAGGAGAAGATTTGTGGCGATGGTGCGGGGTTATGTCCTGCCATCGATGCAGATTTCATGCGTTTGCTGACTATACTGGAAAACCGCGAAGATGACTTGCGACAAATCCGAAAAACAAGTCTCGAAGCATGTTTCAACAGCAACCTGAGCAATACAGACAAGGACTTAAAGTTTTGCCGAAATTTCTTCAAACGCAAAAAAGCAAGTATGACAGATGAACAGCAAAAGGTTGTGGATGAATGGGAGGAGAAGATTTGTGGCGATGGTGCGGGGTTGTGTCCTGCCATCGATGCAGATTTCACGCGTTTGCTGACTATACTGGAAAACCGTCAAGATGACTTGCGACAAATGCAAAAAACAAGTCTCGAAGCATGCTTCAACAGCAGCCTGAGCAATACAGACAAGGACTTGAGTTTTTGCCGAAATTTCTTGAGGCGCAAAAAAACCAGTATGACTTATTTCAAACCTTAGTCTCTTAAATTTGGATTCCTGTTGATTTCATATGTCCAGGGAAAGAACTATGGAAAGAACTATGTAGCAATCCATGGAAATAAGGGGTGTTTCCACTAAAAATGTTACCCAATGAAGAAACCCACCACTTTGAAAGGGAAACACATTGCTCCAAGTTCTTGGACAAAAAACCTTTCAACATCAAGTTAGATGTTACATACAAACTTCGTATTTGAAACTATTGGTCCGTAAGTTGGAAAGGAAAACAGTATACAACAATATACAACATCTGTGTAATTCGGGGCCCCATATTTCTTCAAAAAGGAGAACACGAAAGAATGCATGTGCGCAAGCTCCAAGTAGAAAAAAGAACTCATAAAAACAATATTACGATGTGACCCTGTATACTGTAAAATTGGTTAACTAGTGCATTGATGAGTGTATGTATGGCTGTGTGCTCATGTGCATGGATGAACTGCAAATGCAGATCCACAGTTTTTAAGTATTGTTTTCGATGCTGCGAAGACCACGGTAAAACTTAGGTAAAACATGGTGAAACAAATTTATCAACTGCAAACGGAATCCTACGTATTTGTAGCAGATCAAAGATGTGTTACTGTATTTCTGTCGCTACGTTGTTGTGCATTGGTCCTTAGCAGTGTTGCAGTAACAGATTACAATCATTATGAATATGTCATTTTATCCAAATACAACGCTTAAACTTTATTGTTGCGTTTTATACAAACGAACCCCGTCGATATACGTCCAAACTTTCAAACATACACGAACAAACAAGAACATATAATTCATCTAAAAACTCAAACAGTCTTATATAAATCATAAATACAAAGCAAGTAAAGTAAAGCAAACATCAAAAATATACTTATAAAGTTAAACAGTTGAAGTCAAATCGAGAAGTAAAGTCAAAGTTATGTTACAAGTTAAAGGTTCTAAGTTTTAGTTATAAGTTGTAAGTTCAAAGTTAAAAGGTTACAAAGTTATAAGTTACACAGTTTTTCGTGTCAAGTCATAACTAGAAGCTTTAAGTTGTAAATTAACAGTTATAACAATGTGTTTCAATTTTAAAACAGTTCCTAAACCTTATAAACTGATTTATTGAAGTTTGATAGTCAAGAGTTATGGACTATGATTTGTATTTTACAAAGTAGCTATAAGCTACAAGTGTGTATATTTGGTTTTATCAAGTTATATACAAGTATAAAAGTAAGTTAACGTATTTGGGGTTTGCAGAACGGTTCGGAACGGTTCCGGAGATTTCCCCAGAACGGTTCGGAACGGTTCCGGATACTTCCAAAACCTCAGAACTATTTAGAACTATTTAGAACGGTTCCGGAACGGTTCCGGATTCAAAGCCTATAGACCCCAGAACGGTTCGGAACGGTTCCGGAGACCTCCATATAATAGCATATGTTGACTTGTATAATAGCATATTTTGACTATATGATTATTTAACTTTAATACATAGAGTTTGAACAAATAAACACATGCTAGTACCATAAGCAATGATGATTCGACACAAGCGATATGTTCAAAGGGATATTTCAATACAAACTACACATTTGTATGATGTTGTTAGAAAAGATTCCACAGAACAGTTTTCAAGACAGGTAAGATTTTGAAAGGGGCCACGCCTTCCATGAACAAACAGCTGAGAAACTTCCAGCCTTTTGTAGTCTACATCCAGTTTCACCTTCTCCCTTGTGCTCAGCATGCCTTTGCACTGCCTGTTCAAAGACTTAGGCGGAGAAGTTGCCTTCCCTTTGTCGTTTTTCTGAATCCTTTCTCTTGTAGCCTTGGCCCTTGGAGCCACAGGGCGGCTCTTTGGAAGGTTTTGAAAATGCGAAACAGGAGGAACTGCTCTTGACCGTTTTTTGGGGGGGTTGGAAGCTGTGGAGAAATATCTCCGTGCAAAGTTGAGGTCTGCAGAACCGTTCCGAACCGTTCTGGAGGTCTGCAGAACCGTTCCGAACCGTTCTGGAGACCTCTGCGCTAAGAAAATTGTCACGTAACTTGGTTCTCTGTGCCAAGAATCCCGGGGAAGGCACGGACAAGGTTGAGCCATTCCGGATGCATTAGTCCCAACCTGAAAGATCCTGAAAGTAACCCATCATCACCCTCAAGAACCCCACCGCTAGCGCTATATATATATATATTCTGAAAAGTATCAAATCATGGTCCAAGACATTATCGGCAGCTATATACAATAGAGTTTGTTTCTTGTATGGGTAGTAGCACGGTAGTAGCAACAGTCTTGCCAGAGTGACAAAATACCAACAATATAGCCTGGATGTTGCACTGCTACCGCTACTGCATATTTTTGATCCAGTCCAGAACTGGTGGGGAAAAAGACAGCAATGGGAATGCAGCCAACAACCAGCATTGCCTTTGTTCTTTTTTTGAAAAGGGAAGTCACATAATCCCAACAGCCTGAACACATTGCAGAAGCCAGCTCAGCGCGCCCAAACACACATGGACTGCCTTCCAATAATTGAAATTACATATTGATAGAATTCGACTTCAGCGCCTGTTCCTTCCACCTAAGTATTTCTCCAATTGCGCTTAAACCGCCTGAATCTTCCCTCAAACAAATGCAGCATCATAAATTAAACCCACTATCTGTATGCGAGTTGTGTATTGATTCAAGGTTTCAAGTATTTGGGGCAAGGTTGTTAAGTAATCAAAGCTGAATTTAGCCCAGTATCACACTAGACAATTAATTAGCTGCAAATAGAATTCCACTTCGGCGTTTGCTTCTGTCGCCTGAGTATGTCTCCCATCTTGAAGAAAAAACAAACCATATTTTCACCCAAATGCCAGCCCCAGACTAGAATTTGGAATGCATAATCTACTTAAGCGCACATGGAATTCTACTTAGGCGTCAGTTTGTGACGCCTAAGCAAAATTCTATTTGCGCCTAAGTAGATTATGGATTATGTTTTCCAACAGCCCCAGACTAGATTTCTATTTGCGCATAAGTAGATTATGACTGTGAATTATGTCTTCCAACAGCCCCAGACTAGAATTTGGAAGACATGGTCTAATAAGGCGCAAAAGTAATAGAATTCTACTTAGGCGTCAGTTCGTGACGCCTAAGCAGAATTCTTTTTGCGCCAAAGTGGATTATGAATTATGTTTTCCAACAGCCCCAGACTAGAATTCTATTTGCGCCTAAGTAGATTATGACTATGAATTATGTCTTCCAACAGCCCCAGACTAGAATTTGGAAGACATGGTCTAATAAGGCGCAAATAGTAATAGAATTCTACTTAGGCGTCAGTAGATTATGAATTTTGTCTTCCAACAGCCCCAGACTAGAATTTGGAATGCAAAATCTATCTGGCGCAAATAGAATTCTACTTGGGCGTCAGTTCGTGACGCCTAAGTAGAATTTTATTTGCACCTAAGATTACCTAAGTAGATTTAGTCTTCAAAAGAAAGACCGAAACATAAGTTCAGCCCAATCTCACAATCAGAATTTTATATCTGTAGACTGTGGATCAGATAGGTATAAAGTATCCATGGCAAGTTTTTGTTATTAGCAAAACTAAACTGAATTCATCACCGGTCCACAATACAAATTCAATTTAGGTCAAGTACTTCACGACTTTGAGCGCAAACCCAGATGGATGAATCTGGATGTGTCCTCGCTGTGTGCATTGTTTTGTTTCTTTACTTCTTCAAAAGCTTGCTAATTTTCCCTTGACATGGTTTCTAACATCACCTTTTATAAGATATCCTTATTGCCCTGGTTTCTTCCATAGTCCCTTCCATAGTTCCTTCCATGGTCCACAAGGCCCACAGGTTAAGAGGCTAAAGTTTGAAATAAAGTATGACAGATGAGCAGCAAAAGGTTGTGGATGAATGGGAGGAGATCATTTGTGCCGATGGTGCGGGGTTATGTCCTGCCATCGAGGCAGATTTCGCACGTTTGCTTACTATACTGGAAAATCGTGAAGATGACTTGCGACAAATGCAAAAAACAAGTCTCGAAGCATGTTTCGGGACACGTGTCAGCAATGCAGACAATGATCTTGGTTTTGGACGGAACTTTTTCCGTCGGCGGAAAGATATGTTGACGGATGAGCAGCGCAAGGTTCTTGAGGACTGGTCTTCCAAGATTTGTTCCCATGAGCATGTTGATGATGGTTTTCGGCGCTTCCTTGCAACTTTGCATGCTCGAGCACAGGAGCTGTCTGCCTTGCGCAAATGTGACCTGAAAGACATCTTTTCGTCCCATATGTGCAAAAAAGATTCGGAGTTGAAATTTTGTCAAAACTTTTGGCGGCGCAGCGCAGAAAAATTGAGTCCCGAGCAAAAGGAACAAGTGGAGGATTTGAAAGCAGGAATTCTTTGGCCTCATGCGCAAGACGATCGTGCGGCGTTGCGGCCCGCGGTTGTCAGGATGTTGGACAAATTTGAAAACATACTTGCACGCAGAGAGGCAGAATTTCGCGGCTTTGGGGCTGCAAGTGTTTATGGTCTGTTTACCGGGCACGCGAAGAAATCTGATTCTGAGGTTAGATTTTGTTACGATTTTGTCAGCCGTGTGTTTCCCAAACTGGAAGATTCGGAGCAACAGCGACTTCGAATCAAACTGGATGACCTGTTGTTAAAAAGCTGCTCTGTGCCCGTGAAAAGTAGTTACCAGGCCAAACTACACGATGCAGAGACTGTCTTGGGCGACGCTCTTCCACGCCCAAGACTGCCGAAAAGTTTGCGTCAGCTGTTTGGCAACAGTATGGATGCAGAGGCAAGGATCATGCCGTTTTTGCACCGTGTTCATGAGGTGGATGAGTTCATGGTTTCCTTAAAATTTCAAGACTGTGACTATTGCCACGAAGGATGGTTTGGCAGTGATAGAAAACGGTCAGACTTGCCCGGTGGTTTTGAAACCGAAACCTATAAGAAGACCAATTTCTTGCGTGCGCCTGAGAACCAGTGGCTAGACCCAGAGCGACCGATCTGTCAAAATTGTCTGCGAGAAGCTAAAGGACGCGCTGCGGAGGGCTATCCCAAGGAGCCTTTCCGCTTGACAGGTGCTAACTTCGCAGATCCTGGGCCAACGTTGCCAGAAACCGACGCTTTGAGCTTCTTTGAAGAGGAGATCTTGTCGCCAATCCAGCATATTGTCCGCATCTTCACGTTGCACGCAACAGGACAATGTGAGCTCCGCGGTCACGTGGGTAACCTGTTCCAAAATGGCCCACAGTATGTTCGTGACATCCCTGCAGCCGTGGGTGACATGAAGATGCTTCTGATACGGCGGTGTCCCAAGGATCCAAACCGCAAGCAACGAGTGCCTTTCCTTGTGTCAAGGCGACGTTTGCAACGTGCTCTTGATCGCCTTTGTCGCACGTTGGAGGAGGATGGTTCTTTGGCTCTCCAGCCCGGAGCACTGACACCTGGCGGCTACGTCGACTTGGTGAAGCGGGGAAACCTCGACCAGTATGCAGACACTGAGGAAGGCGAGGAACCCCATGGTCTGCAAGTTCATGTCGTCGAGCAAAGACCATGGGAGCGCGTGGAGCGCAAGCTGTTCGCTTTGTGGATGTCGTGCTCGCTGGAGTTGCAGATGGCAGCCCAGGTACGTCTTTTGCATGAGCCCGAAGATGTGCAGGATCCGGCGGAGAGGGTGGATGTTCTGTGGAAGAATTTGCGTGCTGCTATGGATGCCAAAGCCCCGGATGTCGTGGGCGGCCCTTCAGACTTGATGTTTACAACGCTGGCTCAATACTTGTCTCTGCAGTTTTCGGATAAAAATGTGCAAGACGTAGAAAACATTTTGCACGATGAACTGACGGCAGTGCAGGAGTTAGCTTCCTGGGAAGAGCCTTTGGTGTCGGATGGCTTGTGGTCGCCTGAAGATGTAGCTGGCCAGCAGACTGAAGCAGAATTGAAGGATGACTTGTGGGAGACGATCTGTAAAGCCAACGAAAGCGCCAGCAACAAATCTACAATTCGTCGTTTTGGAGCAGCACGGGTGCAAGGAGTGCCTATTCTGGATCCCCCAACCGTAGCATCCAGAAACCAACTAGTCAGGGAAGATCAACCTTATTACATTGTTGCTGGTTTTGTGAAATTGTTTCCACTTGGACAAGGAGATTTTTGGGCGCACTTGCAGCAGCACCAAGAGGAAAACCAACAGCCGTTGTCCTTCTGGGAGTGGCTGAAGCATTTGCTTTTGCGTTCGGATGGTCGTTTTCAAGCCCACCCACGGTTCTATTTTTTTGCTCTGAACACCGCTTTGCGCAACAAGGCTTTGCGTGCCCGGGGATATTTTATGAAGCGCCAGCAGGGGGCCAGCAGCAACGTTGCGTACACTACAGAGGAACTTTTCAACATGGGTAAAGCTCAGTTCACCAAGATTGTGTCAGCTTTCGAACACTCCATGGCCGGTTCAGCGCAGGAGAAGTTGCGAGAACGCAGTGACTTAGAGGCCATGGTGGAGCAGATTGAACAAGAGACGTTGCAAGATCAGGCTCACGCTTTGTTGCAAGCTTGGCGCGAAGCGGAATCTGCTGGAAACATGCTTGAGCAGCAAGGTTTTGCTACTTCTGCTGCAGAAGTGCGAGCCGTGTGCTCCGTTGCAAAAGCTGCGGTGGAGAAGGTCTTGTCGCCAGAAACCATTGAAGCCCAAGCTAAGCCTTCTGTCTCGTGTGTCGTTGTGGACCGCGAGATGGATGAAGGGCCCCAGCCTGATGTCGCGCGCGTCGTTGCGGACCACGCGGCAGAACCGATGCAGCAGGAAATTGAAGTCAGCCCAGCTGCGGAGGAAGAAAGTGGCTTTGCGTGCTCCAGGGGGCCGCTCAGGACCTAAAACTATTCAAGATTTGCTGTTGGAGGTGCAACAGCGTAGCTTGTGTGTGCAGGGTGGCGGTGAAATCCCATGTCACTTTAGCACTTTGACAACCGCCATTTACCATTGGGATGATTTAGCCACATGCTTAGAGCGGTATGAAGCAGCTGTCCTGCAGCAGCGGAACAACAGAGCCGATCCCTTGGAACCAGCAGAACGGCAGTTGTCGTCTGAACGCCGGCGAGTCCTGCGTTACCCCGGGGTGGTCGCCTGGTTCACTGCGTACAAAATGGAGCTCTTTTACAAGCATGTGTTGAGATATGAGGATGGACAGGGTGTGTTCGAATGGGGCGCAGGTGGCATTATGCATTTGCATTCGATCAATTTTGGCTCTTGCATGCCACGTGTCGATCCAACCGCAGCAGGCATGCAGCAACCGGACGAGAAGAGTGCCGAGATAGCGGCGCAGTTTGCAGAGATGCATGAAGAGTACTTGACGGATTGGAGCCTCAGCAAAGCAGAGAAGTGGACCTTTCATGAGGTGGACAATTGCGCTGCCAGATCTGCTCGTGTAGGGTCACCTTTGCACACAGACTCAGAATCTGATGGCTCCGAGGATATGGAGGATGCGTTGGACGAAAAGTGCGTTCGCCGTAAGGCCCCTGGTGCTGGTTTAGATCTTGGTGCAGCTGCAGATGTGTTTGGGCAGCATGCTGTGGCAGAGGATGTCGATTTTCAACGTGTTTACCCCACAGCAACTACAATGGTGTATGTGCTGTCACAAGGTGCTCGTGTGACACAGGCTTTGACAGAAACAGATCGCGGTTTATTGCGTACTTTGGATGTTTCTCTCCAAGATCCAACTTGGCACCCCTGTCGAATTTCTGTTGCGCAAAAAGCTTTGCTAATGACCAACAACTGCAGGTTGGTTCGCCGCGCTCGTCGCAAGTGGTATCGCAGGCTGACGGAAAAATGCAATAGGCATGATCGGCACGGTGGTGCAGGTTTTGAAATTCCGCCTGTTCATGTTGAAGCGAATGTAGACACACAGCCCGAGGAAGAAGAAGGCGCCGAGCCAGAGGCAGAGGTTGTCACGGCGCGGATGCAGCAGTGTCCACTGCGTGTTGGAACACTGAACATGCACTTGCTGTCGCCGTGTACTTGGCTTGAGGATCTCTTGGACAAGTGCGATGTTCTGTTCTTGCAGGAAGTCACCGCTGAGTGCTTGGAAGATCTTTGCTTGTTGGGACAACAAAACGGTTACGAAGCGGTGTCGCCGCTGTTGCGTGGCCAAACGCCGGAGGAAGGGTTTGATGTGTGTGTTCTGTTGAAGCTTGACGTTTTACAGTCTCGCAGAGTCACGATTTCGCCTTTACCATCTCCTTCCAACAGAAAGCTTTTACAGGTGTATGTCACTCTCCGTGACAATGGGTCAATGCTGTTGGTTGCCACAGCGCATTTCACGTCGGGTTCGAGCATGGTAGAGCAAAGGGCTTCGGAACTTCAATCTGTTTTGGCTACTCTAGAAGCATTAAGCAACGTAGACGCTTGTGTTTTCGCTGGTGACTTGAACATGCGTCTGGAAGAAGCCTTGCCACCAGGTGTGTCCCCAGGCTGGCGAGATGCATGGGAAGAAGATGGAAGCCCGGAAACCCGGTGTGGCACCTGGTGTCCTGAAAGCATGCAAGCGGATGATGCACGCGTGCGTGCGTGGCGTTTCGATCGCATTTTGACTTTGTGTCAGTTTGGGCACATGGACAAGCCTGGTCCTACGCCGTTACGGGCTGGGACAGAGGCTACCGAACGGGTTGCCTTCGCCACTGTGGAACTGCAGCCGGGGTCGTTCGATGTTTCATTTCAGTCGCAGGACTTGGATCATGCATTTGTGCAAGCGAAGTTCGAGTTCATGCCTGTGGTTGCCGGTGAACGCGAACTTGTAACAGAACGAGTAAAAATCTTGAGACCCGGACTGGGTTCAAAGATTGCGCGCAGGCCTCTGGAGCGAGAAAGCTGCGCGCAAAAACAACATTGCAAAAGTTTTTGCGGCAAGGACTACGAGAAGCCTCGCATGTTACCAGGAATGGGTGCCATTTTGGAAGATAGCCGGCGAAAGAGTTTGTTCCGGTTGTATACGCGTCGGAATTGCCACCACTTGAACACGCACGACCCCTTGAAAGCTATGGGTTTGGTGGCTAACGTAGATGATCAAGTGGTACTGACCGTGCAAGCCGCTGTGAATTACTTGACTAAGTATATGGGCAAAATCGGCGGAGGCCATAGTGCGCAAAGTCGCATCAGCGGATTGATAGATGACATCGTATGTCGCATGGGTGATCGTGAGACGATGACTGTTGCATCGCTTTTGTCAAAGCTTTTTATTCACTCGGCCGTTCCGGATGAAATTTGTTCCTTGGAGGCATGGCATATTTTGATGGATTTGCCCCGTGTCCTGTCGTCCAGGTATGTGACGTCTTTGAATGTCAAGGACGATTCGAGCGCCTTGAAAGATTTGCCCAGCATTGAACTAGCAACTGCGGAAGAGAACGTGGTGAAGAAGAGCAAGGTGGCTGTCTACTTGGATCGATTCAACATGAAGGCGCAAGTCGATATCTCCGCAGCATCTCTTGAGAACATGTCCCTTTTTCAGTTCATCAGTCGCATAGATCGGCGTGGGAAGTCGTTGCACTTGCGAACCAAAAGCACGATTGTGAAGGAGAAACCGTTCTTGCGCTTGGATGCTCGGCGTAAGGAGGCGGGCGCCATGGCCCGTCTGTGCTTGCGTCTGCATCGCCCTTTTCGAACTGAAGCTGCGGATCCGATGCACCTCGAAGATGGGACGGCTGTTGCAGAGTTGCATGCATTTGTGCGAAGCCCCACCTGCCCGGTTTGGTTGAAAAAAAGATATGCCAAGCACAATCGAGTCAAGGCCGCCAAGCAAGCGGCGGAAGCACTGTCTTCGGTGAACATCACAGCAGCAACGGAGAACGCCAATGTCTCGCACGGGGCGGTGTTGCGACCCGCCGTGCCAGTTTCCCAAGCCGCAATGGGTCCAGCTGTGCCAGAGGACGGTGCGTCCCAGTCGCTGTCTGCAGGCGATCCCGGGGACGGTGCGGTGTTTCGACCCGCCGTACCCGCTTCGCAGACAGGTATGCGTCCAGTAGTGTCACAAGCTAGTGCACCCGATGCCATCCGTGTCCCCCTCGTACCAGCACCAGGTAGCAGCGCGCGTGTCATAAATTTAAGTGCCGGAAACACGGAGGATCCTGAACCTGATGATGTGTGCATGGACAATGTAGAGTCAAGCGACAAGTTTTTGGCCGACACTGTTGCAAACCGGCAAGTGGTTGCAAACCGACATGGTTTACTGTGGGGTGGTACACCGGGAGATAGCCGTCACAGTGTGGTTGACGCTATTCGGTTGCATAGGCCGCCTTTGAAATTGGTGTGTGTCAAACAATACTTGGAAGCACTGACAGGTACCAAGCCGCAAGGTTCCAAAAAAGTACAATTTTTGGTGGAGCGTTTTGTGTTTTTAATGTTGTTCATTGACTTGCAGTCGTACGAAAAAAGAGGTGCTGGAGTTTTCAAGCAGTGTTTGACGAAGAAAGCGTTGCAGAACTTGGCTACCTATTTTTTCCAGTCGCAGGGCTCGGCCGTGACTGCTAAACAAAAGAAAAATGTAGTTATGAAACCGTATGCTGAGTTGTGGGAATACATTAAATCAGAAACCTTGAAGCAGTGCGGTCTGGCAGTGTCGGCTTCACCTGCGCACCGCGTCGGTTTCGATGGACAAGCGGCGAACACCCAGGCAGAGCTCAAGAGCGGCGCCTGGCGGCAGAGTGTATTTTGTCTGAATCCACAATCTCTGGAACATGAAGAATGGGAGGACGCCGCCGAGAGAGAAGCAAAGAGAGTGCGGTATGTACAGGCAGCTATGCACGAACAGAGCATGGGTCGGCCGGGAAAGCGCTTGCATGAAATGTCGTTGCCTTTGGATGCAGATGCGCTGATGTGCGCCGACTTTGATACCAGGTCCGAATGGGATGCTTTGAACCCTTACTTGGAAAAGGTGACTTCACAATGGATATGGCCGGAGCTGGCTGTTAAGATTCTCCCAGAAACCAAAACCTACGTTCTCAAGCCGTCGCAAGGGGGCTTGGCGCACACTGAAGCAGAGCAGATGACTAGTGGACATGGCGGTTCCTGGCAAACGAACGGAGAACCTTCGCTTGACCCCACGCAGAATTCGTTTGTCGAACACATGTGTGCCTGGAGAGATGCTTACAGAGCCGAGAGAGAAGTCTTCGAGGCGAACTTGCCGTTGCCACGCAATTTGCATGGGTCCATCGCCTTAGGGGAACCAGTGCTATTTGCTTTGCTTATTTGTGTTTGTGTGCTATTACTGGGAACGGCAGGAACTGGGAAAACTACGACATTACAAGCTGCAAATCGCCTCTTGGAAGCATGCGGCTTCCAAGGTCGCATTGTTCGCTGTGCATACACTGGTGTTGCCGCAAGCAACATGGGCAGCGGAGGTCGAACGCTCGTGTCTCTGTTCCGTCTGAGCAAGCGCAAATTCGGAGGTGGCTTGGAACCTTTGTCCTCAGAAGATCTTCGAGCAATGGATGAGGAACTCAAAGGCATGTGCTTGCTTGAAATTGACGAAGTGTCTATGACAGAAAAGCTAATCCTTGCGCACGTGCATCAACGCCTACAGCAGTGGCGGCTCGAGTTATATCACGATCAACACTGCCGCGGTGGTGCGGAGTTGTGTCCCGCCACGGCCTGCGTTTGCGGTGCTAGGCTGCCGTTTGGCGGCGTGAAAGTTGTTCTTGCAGGTGATTTTGGCCAGTTGCCGCCAGTGGCAGTACCGCCAGAACGAACTCTGCTATGCACCAAGCCGAAAACTGAAGGGCAAGATCGGCAAGATGTCAACCTTGGACTGCGGTTGTTTCAGCAGATTCGTGTTGTTTTTCGGCTGCGCAGGATTCACCGGCAGGTCGGTCAATCATTATACAAAGAGTCTCTTTTGCGCCTGCGCGACGCAGCGCATACGAAGGAGGATGTTCAACTGTGGAAGTCCCACGATTTGACTGACTTGGCGGCTTGCACCCTCACGGTTGAAGAGCGCCTCTTTTTCGAGCAGAAATGCGTGCACTTGTTCTGCGAAAATCGCCGCGCCGGACAGTTCAACGGCCGACGCTTGGGCGAGGATGTCATGGACAAAGACAGCTCGACGATTCTTCGGATTTGGTCCGTAGACAGCACTCCTGGGGTGGAGCGTTACACCAGCGAGAACTACGGAGGTTTGAAGCGCGTCTTGCACTTAGCTGCAGGCGCCCCAGTGATGTTGACCATGAACTTGCGCACTGTCTGGAACTTGGTCAACGGCGCTCGTGGAAATGTGGTCGCAGTCGTTCCCGTTGAAGAACCACCAGTAGCGGCTGGCAGCGGTGCGGTTGGCACACCTCTTGTTGCACAAGTGAATGAAGTGGGCGGTGTGTCCGCTGGCACAGCTGAATATGTGATCGTGGACTTTCCTGGATACGTGGGCCCGGTGATGGTGGCTGGTCATCCAACTTGGGTGTGTGTTCCTAAGCTCAGCAACAGACACGAAAAGTTTCGAGGTTTGGCTCACACGCAGTTTCCTTTGGTGTTGTGCTATGGCATGACGGTGCACAAAAGCCAGGGCTTGACACTGGCCTCCGGCTGTGTTTTCAATATGGAACATGAACCCACCTGGTCACCTTTCAAGCAGATGTGTGGCTTGGCCTTTGTGGGTTATTCGCGTGTGACTGACTTTGCAAAGATGGCCTTCAAATACGTGCCTGATTACTGGTCTTTTCAAAGCATGGCCGA
Source organism: Cladocopium goreaui (assembly GCA_947184155.2). Classification (NCBI taxonomy): domain Eukaryota; class Dinophyceae; order Suessiales; family Symbiodiniaceae; genus Cladocopium; species Cladocopium goreaui. The sequence goes on from CAMXCT020000312.1 coordinate 232,859, forward strand.
TACAGACATGTTTCGATGGCGAGCCGCATTGGAACAACGTTTGGACGAGCTCCACGACAAAACGGCGGAAACCATCTTCCATGGTCAAGCTTCTGTCAAGGATGATGTGCAACGGCATCGTGCGTGGTCGGAAAAGTGCACAGGCAGGCAGATGAGCGACGATGAGCTCGCGGACTTGATGCATATGTTGTCCCTGCGCGGGGTGTTACCGCAGCCAGGCTACACTGACAAGCCGGTCCGTCGCTTGGCCAGTAAAGCAGGGGGCGGCAGGACGCAGCGCAAGACCATGCGCGGCGGAAGCGCAAAGGCGCGCGCAGAGGAGGGGGTGGCCGATGGGGCAGGTGAGCCTGAGTGTGATGAAGGTGGAGTTTCGGCCGACGAAGAGGCGCACTGGGCTGCACTTAAAGAAGAAGACGAGAGGACAAATGCGTTGATGCGCGAGTATTACGAGGATCAGGAGAGAGAGGCGAGAGCCGAGTTTCACAGAGAGATAAACGAACGCTACAATGAATTGGCTGCTCAATTTTACGATGATTTTGGGTACTATGATGACTAGCTTGAGTCGGAAAAACTTGTAGCCAAAAGAGTTGGCAATCTTTTGCCATGCAGCAGGTACGTAGTTGTGTGCTGCCTGCGTAGCAACTTGTTCTCTTTGATACATGCTATGAGCAGAAACCCCATCAGTGCGTAGCCTGTTCATTGTGGATTCCCAGTGCTCTTGTTCAGCCACCGCTTTTGAGCCATGCAATCGCCTTCCGATTGCTGCCGCACGGTACGCTGTTATGAGCTACTTGTGCTTCGTCGACGTAGTTCGTGGGTAGACTCCATAGCTAGCTGGGCCGAGGCTGGACGTGCTTGTGGTGCTTTGAAAATATTACTATATTCGTAGAAGAAGACAGTTTACAAGAAAAAACCAACAACGATGGAGAGAGAAAGAAATAGAGAGACAGAAAATAAGGGGATCAACAGATAGAATGAAGGTTGAAAACATACAAAAGAGACCAAAATGTAACTATAGTAATGCTGGACAAGGTATTGTAGGCAAATGTATTTTCAAGGTGCCACACCACGCAGTAGTCTCAACACGGCTGAACAGTTCACCTGGAGAATAGGCACGAACACCGAAACGAGATTCAACACTAAGAGGCAGACGGATATAAACAAATAGATAGACAGACAGAGAGAGAAGCAGAGGTCATGTATAAGACAAACCAACACACTGCAGATCGTGCGAACCAGAGACGAAAAGAAGACGGACAGACTGCAAGACAAAATCACCCAGAGAACGAGAGACAGTTGTGTATATTCTCCAGGTGTGATAATGTTCAGCACGAGTAAAGGCTGCAAGTTGCCACCGCGCAGTGTGGTGAGCTGTGTGCTCATTCTGCGTGGTTGCGAGATAGTATTGTCAGTACAAAGACAAAAAGAGCGAGGTGAGTCGGAAGTGTGAAGTTGGGTCGTGGGGTTGTTTCTAATGGATGATTGTTTCAGGAGTGTGTGAGTGGTGGTGAAAATACGAGAAAGGTTCGAAGGTTGAAGGAGGACCAGTCGCGGAGTTGATGTGATGTGGCATGAGAGGTTGATTGATGTTGCAGGTTGATGCAATTCCATGATCAAGCTTGCAGCGATATGGGTAACGAAGAACGTAGTCTGTTTTACATGGGTGACATGAAGATATGATTTGTGGAACATGAAACACGCACGCGGGTATGCAGTTACGTGCTGCCTGCGTCGTCTTCCTGCCATGTTTGTGGTTTCTCGGCATGTTTAGTGCGTGTTGGTGACATGTCAAGACATGTTTTATATGTCATGTTTACTCAAGACCTAGACTTGCGTTGGCATGTTTATGACGGCTTGCTCGTGCAAGCTTGTCTTACCGGCATGTTGGCCTCACGCGGGTATGCAGTTACGTGCTGCCTGCGTCGTCTTCCTGCCATGTTTGTGGTTTCTCGGCATGTTTAGTGCGTGTTGGTGACATGTCAAGACATGTTTTATATGTCATGTTTACTCAAGACCTAGACTCAAAGGAATTTTCATCTGCCCTCGGGGACATGCCTCCAATATACCTCTATATAGTCGGTGGAATGGTCGGATGGCAAGACTTGGATGTTTGGGATTGGTTTATTCACAGTTGTAGGTAGAGTCAGTTAAGGATAACTGTGGGGTAAGTTAGTTTCACTCGAGAAAAATCAGGTTTTTCTGATTTACCCCCTATGTTAGGAAATCTTAACACACCAGAGCGTGACAAACATTGATTCATGTTTATTGTAAAACCCAACAAGTGTTGATTTGAATTCCATCTGCATTTGAAACAAATAGGGTAATACTAAATCAATATAGTCTCGAAATAACCCCAATATAATCCTTAAGTAAGAAAATATAGGAGGTATGTTCCTGAGGGAAGATGCTTCAAGCTTTGATAGACTTGCGTTGGCATGTTTATGACGGCTTGCTCGTGCAAGCTTGTCTTACCGGCATGTTGGCCTCACGCGGGTATGCAGTTACGTGCTGCCTGCGTCGTCTTCCTGCCATGTTTGTGGTTTCTCGGCATGTTTAGTGCGTGTTGGTAACATGTCAAGACATGTTTTATATGTCATGTTTACTCAAGACCTAGACTTGCGTTGGCATGTTTATGACGGCTTGCTCGTGCAAGCTTGTCTTACCGGCATGTTGGCCTCACGCGGGTATGCAGTTACGTGCTGCCTGCGTCGTCTTCCTGCCATGTTTGTGGTTTCTCGGCATGTTTAGTGCGTGTTGGTGACATGTCAAGACATGTTTTATATGTCATGTTTACTCAAGACCTAGACGCAGACTTGCGTTGGCATGTTTATGACGGCTTGCTCGTGCAAGCTTGTCTTACCGGCATGTTGGCCTCACGCGGGTATGCAGTTACGTGCTGCCTGCGTCGTCTTCCTGCCATGTTTGTGGTTTCTCGGCATGTTTAGTGCGTGTTGGTAACATGTCAAGACATGTTTTATATGTCATGTTTACTCAAGACCTAGACTTGCGTTGGCATGTTTATGACGGCTTGCTCGTGCAAGCTTGTCTTACCGGCATGTTGGCCTCACGCGGGTATGCAGTTACGTGCTGCCTGCGTCGTCTTCCTGCCATGTTTGTGGTTTCTCGGCATGTTTAGTGCGTGTTGGTGACATGTCAAGACATGTTTTATATGTCATGTTTACTCAAGACCTAGACTCAAAGGAATTTTCATCTGCCCTCGGGGACATGCCTCCAATATACCTCTATATAGTCGGTGGAATGGTCGGATGGCAAGACTTGGATGTTTGGGATTGGTTTATTCACAGTTGTAGGTAGAGTCAGTTAAGGATAACTGTGGGGTAAGTTGGTTTCACTCGAGAAAAATCAGGTTTTTCTGACTTACCCCCTATGTTAGGAAATCTTAACACACCAGAGCGTGACAAACATTGATTCATGTTTATTGTAAAACCCAACAAGTGTTGATTTGAATTCCATCTGCATTTGAAACAAATAGGGTAATACTAAATCAATATAGTCTCGAAATAACCCCAATATAATCCTTAAATAAGAAAATATAGGAGGTATGTTCCTGAGGGAAGATGCTTCAAGCTTTGATAGACTTGGGTTGGCATGTTTATGACGGCTTGCTCGTGCAAGCTTGTCCTACCGGCATGTTGGCCTCACGCGGGTATGCAGTTACGTGCTGCCTGCGTCGTCTTCCTTCCATGTTTGTGGTTTCTCGGCATGTTTAGTGCGTGTACCAAATTACATAGTCTTATCCCCGTACAACAACAACAACAACAAACAACAACAAGAACAACAACAAGAACAAGAACAACAACAACAACAACAACAACAACAGTTAAGAAATACATATGTATATAATATGTATATATACATATATATTCTTCGGATATGGCATATCTTCTGGCACTCTATCTGGCATATCTCATGGCATTTTATCTGGCATATCTTCTGGCATTCTATCTGACATTCTATCTGGCATCTCTTCTGGCATTCTATCTGGCCGTGGTTGAGGTCCGGCAGGGAACACTGAGGTTGGATGGTCGTGGTTGAGGTCCGGCAGGGAACACTGGGCGTGGATGATCGTGGTTGAGGTCCGGCAGGGAACACTGGGCGTGGATGATCGTGGTTGAGGTCCGGCAGGGAACACTGGGCGTGGATGATCGTGGTTGAGGTCCGGCAGAGAACACTGGGCGTGGATGATCGTGGTTGAGGTCCGGCAGCGAACACTGGGCGTGGATGATCGTGGTTGAGGTCCGGCAGGAGGTGGGCGTGGATGATCGTGGTTGAGGTCCGGCAGGAGGAGAAGAGGAGAGGAGAAGAGGAGGAGAAGAGGAGGAGGCAACTGACCTAAAATCTAACAACCCTCACCTGGCAGGTGGGGAATCAAAATCTGTCTAAATGCCACGCAGGCCACGTTTTCTCTTGCCTATTTTGCTGCGATGACACATTTTTATGCGGGCAAACCCTATTCGAAACGATGTTACTTTTTACATAATTCTCGGTCAAATTTGGATGAAAACACAAGCGAAATTGACCTTTTTCAAAAAACACAACTTAATTTCCACATCATTTTGTGCATGCTGAAAAAAAAGCTTAATGCCTCCCACACGAAATGACTTTTCAGTGCAAGTGATGAGAATGAAATTGTGCAAAATGATGCAAAACGCACGTACGGAAAACGGCGCAACGGGATGTTTGAGGACCCTGGCCTGTTTTAGCCGTCTTCCTGCCATGTCAATGCATGTGTTATGGCATGTTTACTCAGGACCTTGACTTGCGTTGGCATGTTTATGATGGCATGTTTATGCAGTTACGTGCTGCCTGTGTCAGGACCTTGACTTGCGTTGGCATGTTTATGATGGCATGTTTATGCAGTTGCGTGCTGCCTGTGTCAGGACCTTGACTTGCGTTGGCATGTTTATGATGGCATGTTTATGCAGTTACGTGCTGCCTGTGTCGCACATGTTGCCTTCGAATATGAAGTGCCAAATTCACATAGTCTTATCCTAACTATATAGTTCACCACGATAAGCACCTGTCTTCTCACAGGCCTTGCATGCGGGTATGCAGTTCGGTGCTGCCTGTGAAGCCCAGCGTCATTTAAGTGATTAATTACCATAATCTGATCCCTGTAGTTCACCACTATAACCAGCTGATTTTTCACAGGTCTTGGATGCGGGTTTGCAGTTATGTGCTGCCTGTGTGAAACATCTGGCAAGTGTGCTAAATAAAGTCCGATCCCTGTAGTCCGATCCCTGTAGTTCACCACTACAACCACGTGGCGTCTCACAAGACACGCACGCGGGTATGCAGTTATGTGCTGCCTGTGTCGCACATGCTATCTTTAAGGATGGGACGCAGACGCCACGGTTGCACGAGCCAAGCGTAGTTTAAGTAATAAATTCCCATAGTCCGATCCCTGTAATTCACCACTATAACCGCTTGACTTTGCGTTGGCATGTTTATGACGGGTAAGCTTGTCTTTCAGGCATGTTGGCCTCACGCGGGTATGCAGTTACGTGCTGCCTGTGTCGCACATGTTGCCTTCGAATATGAAGTGCCAAATTCACATCGTCTAAGCCCCGTAGTTCACCACCATAATTCCTGTCTTCTCACAGGCCTTGCAGGCGGGTATGCAATTAGGTGCTGCCTGTGTGACACATGTTGTCTGTGAGGACAGGGTCGCACATGCCACTCTTGCAGAAGCCCAGCGTGGTTTAAGTGATTAATTACCATAGTCTGATCCCTGTAGTTCAGCACTATAACCAACCGAGTTTTCACAGGTCTTGGATGCGGGTTTGCAGTTATGTGCTGCCTGTGTCAAACATGTGCCAAGTGTGCTAAATACCACGTTTGCGCAAACCCAGCAGGGTTTAAGTAATAAATTCCCATTGTCCGATCCCTGTAGTTCACCACTACAACCACGTGGCCTCTCACAAGACACGCATGCGGGTATGCAGTTATGTGCTGCCTGTGTCGCACATGTTATCTTTGAGGATGAGACGCAGACGCCTCTCACAAGCCAGGCGTAGTTTAAGTAATAAAGTCCCATAGTCCGATCGCTGCAATTCACAACTATAACCATTTGACTTTGCACAGACATTGGATGGCTATGTGTTGTGCATGACGTGCTGGTCGCTGATGGGTCAAGGACAGCATCAGCGATGCAGACGCCGAGGACATCGCAGATTAAACCGACAAAAAATGAATGCGGCGGGAAGGATGTAAGGGAGGACGCAGACGATAGGATAGGCAGGCATCGTTGACGCAGGTTTCGAATCATTTGTGTTTTGGGTGGTTGGTTCAAATCGTAATTCCATCGTTCGTGCGGTTGTATGTTGATAACCTCCATAAAATGACCACCGTGACTTTGATTAGTGTGACCATACCTGATGTGACTGTGACTGTGACTATTCTGACCATGACTACTGTGACCTTAGATACTATGACAAAGACTACTTTGACAATGACCGTTGTGGCTGTAACTGTAGTGACAATGAGTATTGTAACTGTTTGGACTGGCCCCTTTTTAGGTAATGACAGTGGGAAGTAAAGTGACGGCATTAGTGTCCCTGGTTGTGGCTTCAGTAGTAATGTTAGACGTCGGTCGGTTATGGCTCACAGAAACAGACATGATGTTTGTTGCCTACGCATGTGTTATGGGTAACAGAAACAGACATGATGTGTTTTTGGTACATATGCATTCGAGAAATGCCATTGCTAACACATGTTTCTGCTTCAAGTAATTGAGAAAGAATTGTTTTGGACATGTGAGCAACTTGTGGTTCCACTGTTCGTTCGGTGTTTTGGCCCGCGGACATGATTATTGTCTTAGATCATAAGGATGTGAATCTCACCATTATTCTTGTTTTAGAGCAGCAACTCGTAGTCTTCTCACAGGCCTTGCATGCGGGTATGCAGTTAAGTGCTGCCTGTGTGACACATGTTGTCTGTGAGGACAGGGTCGCACATGCCACTCTTGCAGAAGCCCAGCGTGGTTTAAGTGATTAATTGCCATAGTCTGATCCCTGTAGTTCAGCACTATAACCAACTGAGTTTTCACAGGTCTTGGATGCGGGTTTGCAGCTATGTGCTGCCTGTGTCAAACATGTGCCAAGTGTGCTAAATACCACGTTTGCGCAAACCCAGCAGGGTTTAAGTAATAAATTCCCATTGTCCGATCCCTGTAGTTCACCACTACAACCACGTGGCCTCTCACAAGACACGCACGCGGGTATGCAGTTATGTGCCGCCTGTGTCGCACATGTTATCTTTGAGGATGGGACGCAGACGCCACGGTTGCACAAGCCAAGCGTAGTTTAAGTAATAAATTCCCATAGTCCGATCCCTGTAATTCACCACTATAACCACTTGACTTTGCACAGGCATTGGATGGCCATGTGTTGTGCATGACGTGCTGGTCGCTGATGGGTCAAGGACAGCATCAGCGATTGGGATCGACTCTCGCTTGACTGCCAAGGGCTGGGTGTGCGTTGTTATGAACCGCATCCGAGTTTGAATTGCTGTCCTTCAGTAGCCTCGCCTTTCATTTAGCCTTGCGAACCGCAGAATGCCTCTGTCACTTGCTTTTGGTTTATGTGTGCGTTGTTACGAACCGCACAAACAACCATGATCGTATTGCATACATGTGAAAAAACAAAGCTGTCGTGGGAGCGAGTCAATGCAAGCTCTCACTGAGATCCTCTCAATGCCTTGTGCAGCATGGGTTGGAGTTTTGTGGTTTGTTGAATGTATGACTTTCTGGACCATTTTTTTTTCAGACATCAGACCCAAAGCCCTATGATTTTCTCCATTTTGGCGCTAGTTTTTTTGTTGCACGTAAGTTTAGAGCAGTTGGACGTGTGGGGCGTGAAGTGTGGAGTGTGAAGTTTAAGTGTGGAGTGCGAAGAGCGCAGTGTGAAGTGTGAAGTGTGAAGTGTGAGGTTTGGAGTGTGAAGGAAGCAGTGAGAAGTGTGAAGTGTGGACTGTGAAGTGTGAGTGAAGTGTGGAGTGTGAAGTGCGAAGTGAGAAGTGAGACTAGAAGTGTGAAGTGTGAAGTTTGGAGTGTGAACGTGTTTGGGAGTGGGAAGGAAGCAGTGGAACGTGAGAGTGTGTGAAAGTGGGGACGTGATGGTGTGGAGGGTGAAGTGCGAGGATTAAGTGGAAGTGTGAAGTTTGGAGTGGAAAGGAAGCAGTGAGAAGTGAGAAGTGTGAAGTGTGGACTGTGAAGTGTGGAGTGTGAAGTGCGAAGTGAGAAGTGCGAAGTGAGAAGTGTGAAGTTAGGAGTGTGAAGGAAGCAGTGAGAAGTGAGAAGTGAGAAGTGTGAACGGTAGGGAGGAGTGGAGGAAGCAGCCATTAGCAGTGCCCGAGAAGGGCGGAGAAAGAAGCTGTAGTTTATTCAGTGTGCAGGAGGACAGGCAGTGAGAAGTGAGAAGGGAAGGAAGTGGTTGAAGGTGTGGAGTCTGAATTTGGAGTCGTGAAGGTGCTGCAAAGTGAGAGAAGTGTTGAAGGTGTTGAAGTGTGAAGTTTGGAGTGTGAAGGAAAGGAGCAAAGTTGAGAAGTTGAGAATAGTTGGGAAAGTGTGAATAGTGCGAATGCAGAATAAGTGAGCAGAGAGTGTTGACCTTGTCAGAGTGTGAAGTATGGTAGAAGGGTGGACTGTGAAGTGTGAAGTGTTAGTGTGGACTGTGAAGTGGTTGAAAGTGTGCAGTTGGAGTGATGAAGTGTGGTGAAGTGTGAGTAGGGGTGTTGTGAAGGAATGGAAGGGAGAGCAGTGAGAAGGGAGAACGCGCACCCAGTGAGAAGTGAGAAGTGTGGAGTGTGAAGTGTGGAGTGTGAAGTTTGAAGTTTGGAGTGCGAAGAGTGCAGTGTGCAGTGTGAGATGTGGAGTGTCGAGGGAAGGACACGGTCGGGACAGGGTGTCTCTGAACTATAGGTCATTTATGTTTGGGAAACTTCCGCCGCCGGCTTGCCCGGGTCTATGTTATCTCAACTCATGGGGTGAAATTATTTGTGTTACTACTAATAACTAAAAACTTCAGCCCATAAGTTGAGCTATAAACTAGAAGTTATTGCCATATAGTCATATAGTCATATAGCTCTATCATATCATATCATATCAACGTTTCGTCCAAAGTGCACCCCCATACTTCTGGACTTTCCAGATACAGCCTGCAACACAGGGGTTGGGCCCAGCAGAGCGCCACAACCCTCATGGCCAGCACCCTGGATTTCCAGGGAAATTTTGAGTTCGTGTATAACATGAGTCAGTATCTTTGGAGCATATCTCAATATATCTCAAACTATAGGGACATGTCGGCACGTTCTACAGTATCTACTATTTTTTTGCGCTGATTGGGACTGTTATGGTTCAAACATCTCAACAAAAATACCTTAAAATCCTTGACACATAATCAAATAGCGGTTGATTGGGACCTTAAAACAAATAGTCAGATTGTGGTTGATTACCTGCTATGTGTCTGAAAACCTTTGAGTGGGATAGATTGATCTCAGTGTGTTGCTATAACCCATCCAGAATTACATTGATTAAATCGATTTTTGAGTGGTTATGTCCAGTTACGTCCCTATTTTCCTGCTAAAACATCCAATTGTTTGTTAAGGCCAGGCTGTACCAGACTATAATTCACCCAATTCATCATTCCCAGTCATGGTTTCACCATAAATTTTACGAGAATCCAGGGCTATTGACAAACATCAGTTGCCCTAGTTCTTGCGCCATTTCCGCTTCATTTCTATAGATTGAATGTTCGTTCTTCGTGGTCGGACAGTGGTTTATACAAAGAACAAACCTAGTTGGTGGTTTGAACCCCTCTGAAAAATATGAGTTCGTCAGTTGGGATGATCAAATTCCCAATCTGTTGAAAAATAAAAATCATGTTCCAAACCACCAACCAGAGCACATATTATGAGGAAAATCTACTTTGTGTACCATGTTTGTTACGACCTGATACGACCTGATCAGCATCATCGCCATCAGCGCTGTTCTCACCTGCCAAGGATGCGGAGTTTCGTCTTCCTTTAAGGCCCCAACATATGCCTTGACATCCTTCACTGAATCAATTCACAGACTTGGATGATGGACAAAATTTACGGGAAACCCAAGAATTATGGTAAAAACATGTAAAAACTATACTTTCCCGTAGATTTTCCCTTGAACCAATCCATTGATAAACGGTCAGCACCATACTCTTGGAATCTGCCATGCGTCCATGGGCTATCCCCTCAGAGAATGAAAACCAGCCCAGTTATGGCCGATCTGCGACCGTCACCGGGTAGAATGAAACATGGCCAATCTTACAGTTATGGCCCGAGTTATACCAGTCATAAGTACTGAAATAACCCCATTGAAAAAGAGTGTATAACTCCATAGAAATAACCAGTCATAATTCATAAACGGCCATAACTGTAGATACCCGGGAAAAAAGAACTTAGCTGGTGAACGTGGATAATCCCATTGATACCAAAAGACGACAGTAGGATTATATAGACTACAGTACCCATAGAAGATTGACCTAGGGAAGGTGAAAGCCTGCCTGACGCCACCAATCAGATTTTCGTTACTCATGTCCACCATTAGGCAGTTTGCATGCTGGTGTACCATGGAAAAACATGGAGAAACGTTACACTGTCTGGGGCGAACCCCTCTGATTAGGTAACAAGGGTTCATTAGTGCGCTTGTGGTTCGCACAATGCATCCAGGTTCACTCAAGGTGTCAGTCTTCTTTCCATGGACCCAGTAGCAGGAATAATGATCTACCCTCTGAGAAACCTTTACATACCTTTGGAAAGATCCACCATTTTTCATGGGAAAATCCACTATTTCAATGGCCATGTTCAATGAAAAAAAACGGTTAGTTTACCAGAGGGTTAACATAGCCATGGGGAATGGCCCATTTATAGATGGTTTACCTATTAAAAATGGTGATTTTCCATGGCTATGTTCAATAACCAGATGGCAAATTGAAAAGCAGCTGGCTGATTTCAATTTCAAAGCCTTGAAAGAGTCATCAAGCATCCCCCCGAAGGTCGCGGCCCGTTTTTGTACTTCAATTTCATGGGATTTGTTCATGATGTTCATGGTTCCGATGTGTAAATGCTAAACCATGGTTCCTTGGGTTTGTTTAATATTACAATGTGGGCCCCCCAGTGATGTGAACGTTGGTTTAGATTCACCCCATGAATGCTATAGTTATTTGCGTATTATAAACCATAGTGACATTGGAGTTAACCATAGTTATAAGTATAATACCCCATTAACCATAGTTATTAGTATAATACCCCATGAACCATAGTTATAAGTATAATAAACCATAATAAACCATAATAAACCATAGTGAAATTGGACTTATGTGAACCCCAACTTTTTCGCGTTCTCGATTTCACGGGTGCCCCACATTGTAGGATGGGATGTTCTGATCACCTGGGATAAGCCACAAATATATGGGATTGGTACCTCCTTTTTCAATCGCTTCCTGTTGCATGGCCATTGAACTATAAGTATTATAAACCATAGTGACATTGGCGTATTATAAACCAGTTCGTGACATTGGAGTTATGTGAACCCCAACTTAGCGTTCTCGAAAACGGGGGCCCCACATTGTGGGGTTTGTTTAATATTAGGAGGGGATGACCTGATGACCTGGGACTATTGGAACCAGCTGGTGCACCATGCAAGACGTGATGTGGATGTTGGCGGGTTTAGATTCACCCCATGAATACTAGTTCGTTTTTTTAGTATAAGAAACCAGTTCGTGACATTGGACTTATCTGAACCCCAACTTAGTAATACTACAATGACAGTATCAATGATAGTAACATCTACCAGGAACATTTCAGCGGTAACCTAGTGACCTAAACCAACTGAAAGTTATCAAATCACATGGTAAATCCCCACGACGCTTAAACCACCCCAACAGAAACAAACCTCTCATTTGGGGGCCCCACCTTGTACGAATTTAGTGGTTGTAGACCACATAACTGGACAAAACTTCTAACGGAACCTGAAGGGGCCCGAAGTTCTGTTGGTAAAAAACCCAGCTGAGACATGATTCATAAATATCCCTATCCATAGATTCATATCATCCATATTAATGCAATGTAGATGACATAGATTCATCCACTTCGGTACGGTACAAACGTGGCAAGCGTTTTTACACAGCCGATTTTTGGAGGTCTACAGCTAACATCAAGGAAGTATCCATGAGGAGTTTCCAGCAAACCATGTTTGATTACAAGGGGATACTCACCATAAATCCTACTTGGTGGCGAACTACCCACGAATCCGGAGTGAGTTAGTTCACCTGGCTTTGTGTGCGTGGGATGTTTGTAGGGTTAATCAACATAACTAGGGTGAACAAACATACTTAGGATTTGTGGGTACTTCGCCACAAAGTACTCACCATAAATCCTACTTAGTTACTTTGACCATTATTAACCATTGTTAATCCACTATAATCCACTATAATCCACTATATAATATAACCAGAGGGTATGATCATATATACCATCATATAACCATATTATAAAACCACTATTATTGGTATTAAAGAAGAACAGAAGCCTATCGTTTGAGGGCCCCTTCCTGTGATTTCACCCTTTCGTTTTTTTTCGAAAAAATTGCAGATTCGGGGTCTAAACAGAATAGACACATTTATGGTTTATAGAAACATATTCACTATATAGATTCCCCAATGCTACTGTATTTCCATGGATTTCCCGTATAAATAACACATCGTCTCCAGCAAACCCAAGTAAACCATTTGAGTTTTATTGACTTACACATGATTTTCCCAATCAAGCCTCCGTGTACAGACGATTTTCCACGGTTACCGAAGCGCAACACTTTGCTTTTCAGAAGTCTCCCCCGTATCTTTCGTATCTTTGACCGCCGGACAGCGAACAGTTGACAAAGTGCTAATTAAGTAGATGGATCCCCATCCACATTGGGCAGGGTCCACCGACACTTAAGGGTGCACATCCAGAGGTTCAAATTCTTATAACAACAACATTTTTAGTGGTTACCCTAGGATAAACCAACACTTCGCTGTGGAACATCAACCATTTGATTTTCCTGAGGTTTCCCCATGTATCCAAGGCACAGCCTCAAATGCGAAGAAATCGGTTTACAAAAGCGACCCACCTACGATCCAGATTCAAAAACTGCTACTAGTCTTGCCAAAAACGGGGCAAAAGGACCACAGAGGCGGTTTGTAGGGTGGCAGGAAACATTTTAATTTCTTTCGAGCTTCTGTAGACATATCAAATTTATGGACAAGTAACATATCCAAATCCTTCATATATATATAAATATATATAAATATATGTATATATATATATATATATCATAATATGACGTATTTCATGTGTGTTTTCTCACATTTGTTTTTCAATTCCGAAGTGTCATTTTTTTCAACGAACAACCTGCCGTTCCCCTTCTTTGCAGCATCGCCGGCTCATCGTGTTCCCAGCCCTTCGTCCTGCGTTTGTTCGCCTTGGATTCCAGTCGTTTTGTGGACCAATTTTCCTTTTTTTGGAACGTGAAAAATCAGCGACAAATGACAAATTATAGGATTTTTAAGGGTTTTTGCTTAAGGGATTTTAAAAAGACATTATAGGGATTTTCTTGGGACTGGGGATTCAAATCCAACAGTATTAAAAGAATGTTTAACTACTTAGCATTTTGTTGGATAATAAACATGGGTAATGATGGTGATGGTGAATAATGGATAATGATGGTTAATGATGGTTAATGGTTTATTATCCATTATTCACCATCATGAAAACCACTATTTACAATAGATGACTAACCCGTACCCAAGATTTATAACCATCATTAAAAATCATTATGGATGCATTTGTTCTCATTCATTGGATAATTATCATGAATCATTAACCATCATTAACTAGTATTATATAAACACTGTTCAGATAAGCACTACTAATCGTTATTAACCATGATTAAACACTCGTTAGACTATTCACCACTGTTCATCATTTTCTACAACTGTTATTATCACGTATTTAAAAAAAAATGTTAAACACCATTATTGACCATTACTATAACATACTATAACCATTCATTACCACAAACCATTACAAAAAGATGTCCACATCAAACAAGATGCAGCCCACAAACCCGAGTGCAGTCACGTAGAACACTTTTAAGAAACAATTTATTTGAACAGTCTTGAACATTTTCCCCTGTTACCGTGCCAGTGCGCTGTAGACACTTTGGAATGTGGAAGAGGGTGGAATGCAAAGTGTGGAGTGTAAAATGTGGAGTGTAAAGTGTGGAGTGTGGAGTGAAAAGTGTTGAGTGTAAAGTGTGGAGTGTAGAGTGTGGAGTGTGGAGTGTTAAGTGTAAAGTGCAAAGTGTAGAATGCAAAGTGTGGAGTGTAGAGTGTAAAGTGTAGTGTGTAAAGTGTAGAGTGTGGAGTGTAAAGTGAAAAGTCTAAAGTGCAAAGTGTAGAATGCAAAGTGTGGAGTGAAGAGTGTAAAGAGTAAAGTGCAAAGTGTAGAATGCAAAGTGTGGAGTGCAAAGTGTGTAAAGTGTGGAGTAAAAAGTGTGGAGTGTGGAGTGTAAAGTGTTGAGTGTAACGTGTGGAGTGTAGAGTGTGGAGTGTGGAGTGTTGAGTGTAAAGTGCAAAGTGTAGAATGCAAAGTGTGGAGTGTAGAGTGTCAAGTGTAGTGTGTAAAGTGTAGAGTGTGGAGTGTAGAGTGACAAGTGTAAAGTGCAAAGTGTAGAATGCAAGGTGTGGAGTGAAGAGTGTAAAGAGTAAAGTGCAAAGTGTAGAATGCAAAGTGTGGAGTGCAAAGTGTGTAAAGTGTGGAGTGTAAAGTGTGGAATGTGGAGTGTAAAGTGTGGAATGCGGAGTGTAAAGTGTAAAGTGTAGAGTGTGGACTGCAAAGTGTAAAGTGTAAAGGGTGGAGTGTGGTGTGTAGAGTGTGATGCATAAAGTGTAAAGTGTGGAGTGTAAAGTGTCAAGTGTAGTGTGTAAAGTGTGCAGTGTGGAGTGTAAAGTGTAAAGTGTAGAGTGTGGAGTGCGAAGTGTAAGGTGTGGAGTGTGGAGTGTAGAGTGTGGAGAGTTGAGTGTAAAGTGTGGAGTGTAGAGAGTGGAGTGTGGAGTGTTAAGTGTAAA
>CAMXCT020000312.1:253022-269042 GCA_947184155.2 Cladocopium goreaui
CGAAAAAGTGCATGCCGCTGTGGCGCGAAGCACATGTCGAAGTCAAAAGTGTAAAAAATGACGGGTTTCAGAGCACTTTTGGAAGTTGGAGATGTCGAAAAAGTGCAGGCCATTGTGGCCGGCGGGAAGCACATTTCGAAGTAAACATGTTAAAAACACCACATTCTCGGACCACTTTTTGGCGTTCAGATGCCGTTTCGCGTGGCAGGCGCAAGGGATTGTGCACCTTGTCAAAAGTAAGCAAAACGTGAGGGTTTTGTAGCATGTCCAAAAATGATGGCAGAGGTGGGACATTTGAAGAGGATCTGCAAAGATGCAGTTTCCGTGGCAGGCGCAGTACAAGAGACATGTTCATCAGAGCTGTTAGGAGGTCCTGGCGCTGATTTCCTGAGACGGGTTGTATTTTGGAGCATCAGATCTTCAGTTTTGGGAAGATGATTTTGCGTGACAGGTGCAGCACTTCGTATGACCTGGCATCAATTTTTCGTGGCAGGCGCAGTAGTTTAGACAGGTGGAATGGAAAAATCGCAAAACGCATTGGTACGAGGCCGTCAGCTCTGCACTCAACTTTCCATTTTTGAAAGAAGTCTCGCAGAATCGTATTTGATGTTGTCAACTTCGAAAAATTAGGAAGTCTCGTAGAATTGCTGCGTTTTTGATGTTGTCAATTCAAAAACTGTGTCGCAAAATAGCCGCGTTTTCAAGCTTGCAGATAGACAGACAGACAGACAGACAGACAGACAGATAGACAATTACAACTACAACTACCAATACATTACACTACACTACTGCTACAGCTACAAATACAAATATACTACGCTACATTACACTACACTAATTACACTACACTACACTAATTACATCTAACTGCAATACACTACACTAATTACATCTAATTGCAATACACTACACAAATTACACTAACAACAACAACAACAACACTATTAACAACACTAACAACAACAATAACAACAACACTAACAACAACACTAACAACAACACTAACAACAACACTAACAACAACACTAACAACAACACTAACAACAACACTAACAACAACACTAACAACAACACTAACAACAACACTAACAACAACACTAACAACAACACTAACAACAACAACAACAACAACACCAACAACAACAACACCAACACCAACAACAACAACAACAGCAACAACAACAACAGCAGCAACAACAACGAGAACTACAACATCTACTACTACCACAACTACAACTACAATTACAACTACTTTACACTACACTAATTACACTGCAGCACACTACAGCTACAAATACAACTACAACTACAACCACGCTACATTGCACAACGCTACGCTACACTGATTACATTGCATTACGCTACAACTACAGTTGCAGCTGCAACTACAACTACAACTACCACTACGTTACATTACACTACACTACACTACACATACTACATTACACTGCGCTGCACGACACGACACGACACGACACTATATACACTAATTACATTGCACTACACTACAACTGCAACTACACCACCTTACACTAGTCTACACTGTACCACACTACACTACACAACACTACACGACATTACACTGCACTACACTACACTAATTACATCACACCACGGCTACAACTGCAACTGCACTTGCCAATAAATTAGTTACACTATATACATCTCTATACACTACACCTACAGCTCCACTACACTACACTACACAATAACTACAGCTACAACTGCAACTGCACTACACCACACCACATCAAGCAGTTGAGGAAGAGGTGACCACTGCAACTATTGCAACCGCTCCAAAAAACGCAACTCCAACCATCTTTCGGTCCATCAGTGGATTCGCTCTGCCATCCCTGATTCACAACAACGAACCTCTCCTATAGGTTTTCTATTTTTGAAACTTCCGCCACCGCCTTGTGCGGTACTACTGGTATAATATAAGATAATATATAATAATATAAAAAAATAAGGAAAATGTAGTAAAATATAGTATGCTATAGTATAATGGTTCATCCCAACAATGCCCTGATGTGTGTATATAAAATGGTTAAGTAGTGATCTGCTTAAATATCAATCATAGAATTACCGTAGTGATGATGATGATGATGATGGTGGTGATGATGATGATGACGATGACGAGTCCCAGTTTCTGAATCCTCATCATGGTTGGTTGAATCACGTAAAACATACCAGTTTCCATGTCCAATCTTAGGTTCCTTCCAAACATAGCACATCTAGCCTGAGCTGGTTAGATTCATATATGATACCCTCTGGTAATTTACACCATAGCTATGTTAGTTTACCAGAGAGTATGTTAATATATTCCCATTCAAGGAGCAACTTAAGACGATGTACCAACCAATCTACGCAGGTCGGTTGACCCCTGGGGTGGTTTCATGCGTTCACACCTGGGTGTCTTAAAATGATGGTTAATGTCCTCGAAACAGGGATTTTACATCGTTTTACCACATACTATCCCATTCTTTCGGCAATTCGCCAATAGAAAATCGGATATTCACGAGAAATGATTAGGAAAAGAGGTAAATCTACACCCCTCATATAATATCATTCAATCATATTGGAGTCACCATGGTGGATGCAGGGGGTTGGATGCTGATCATACACTGGGGGATACTGGGGGGTATTGGGGGGATTTCTATGCCACTATCACTATCAACCAGTATTAATGGCTATTAACCACTATTAAACACTACTAAACACTGGATTTGAAGCTTTTCACAATTTCACAACAGTTTCAGCTACACTCTGAGGTGGCCACACACCTCTTCGCAAATATAGGTCGTGGGGTCGGAGACGTTGTTGTCTGGGGCCACGGTTAGATGGAAGATGGTAAATACCATGAGGGGACCCCGTTTTTCGATAGCCAAGTTGGTTTATAATGACAGTCTACATGGGGTTTTATACAGCAACTTTAACGTTTGGGGTCGCACATTGTATGATAGTACCATAAACCCGAGAGAATATGATATACTGTCTCTATCTGTCTCTATGGATAAATGGATAGATGGGATGATGGGATGCAAATCATGGGATATTTCATTGCAACATGAAAAAATAATGGTGATATAATCTGGTTGGTGGTTTCAACCGCTATGAAAAACATGAAAGTCAGTTGGGATCATTATTCCCAATATATGGAAAAGTAAAAAATGTTCCAACCCACCAACCAGGAATGGAATTTATTTGGATTTCTTTGGATGCTTGATATCACCATAAACCCGAGAAATTACTAAACGTGACCTTCACCAACTTAGCTATCGTGACCCCACCTTGCAGTGATTACTTGGGGGCGCATCCCGCTTAGGACCAGTGTCTGGAAAAACCATATGAAAAACCACAGTTGTGTATGGGATATCCCTAGTTAGATTAATTAAGGGGTTATAAGCAACTTACAATTCCTCGGGCCCGCGCATCATCCAAGTAACCAGTCAACCTTGTAGTGACCTTACCACTCCACTTGATTAGATCCCATTGAATGACCATGGTTTGTTATATTATAAAACTGGCTCATGGTTTATGGCTCTAATCTAATGTAATAACTGGGTCTCTCATATATCATACCCATGATATTCCAATATATGGAGCTTTCACAAGTCATGGCGGTACCAATGATCAATCTTTTTGGGATGTATCCAGTTTTTCAGCCATCCTAAGCTTGCTTGGGATACCCCCATGACTTAGGAACCCCCCATATGGGTCATGTATCTGGGTAAACTCGAATCTTTCACGCACCCAAAATAAGGCCTGGGGACTTGGGGACGATTCCCCTAACCATGAATTCCAATGAGATCACACTATCATTTACCCAGAATAAACCCGGTCAGTGTTCTAACACCTCTGTATATATTCCCATGATATTCCAATATATATGTATGTATACAGTATACAGTACATATATATATATATATGGCTGTGAATCAAAATTGTGTATGGAACGTTCGGCGGTGTTCCGGACGTATGGCGAAGGGGCTTGGTAACTGGTCTTGTTCCGGACCTTTGGAGCGTGGTGAAAAATAAGCTATACAAATAAAAAACATATAGATATATAATAAATTATAATAATGTATAATGAAAATATGTATATACTGGGGACTTCGAAAATCGGAGGATACAAAACTGATCCGTAATCCTCCTAATCCTGGTTCTTACACTAATCCGTTGCAATGCGTAATCCGGTGCTCTTATGTTACTGGAATTGAGTCATTGCAACAATTTCGGAACGCGTCCCCAAGCGGCACTATTTCTTTTTCACTGCTGCTCTCTGCAGGTTCGCTCGCACACCCAAGCAGCATCCCAGCCAGCAGAGAGCAGAGCAGCCACCAGAGCACCCAGCAGCAGCCCGGGCACGATTAGCCATTTGAGGCCCGGCGCTGCCCAAAGTTAGCGGGACCTGTGGCCTACTGAAGCTGAAATTCAGCAATGTGGAGGAGAATGGAAATTCAATTCTTGCCAGGGCTCCTCTGCAAGGCGTGGTGCGACCAAAGTTTTGTGTTTCCAGCCCTGCTTGGCCACAGCTTTGTGTTACCAATATGCTGTGCTGTTGCGCTTCGTGCGCTCCCTTTGTTGCTTCCGCCACCGCCTTGCGCGGTACTATATATGAATACGTATATGTAAGTTTCCTTTGTTATGCAAGTTTCCCCTATATATAAGTTTCCTTTGTGATGTAAGGTTTTCTTGTGCAGTCGTTTTGTGCAGGGTAGTGAAGTCTAGAGTAGTGCATAGTATTGTAAACTAGTGTAGAGCAGTGCAGGATCGTGTAGAGTAGTGCAAAATGGTGTCGTGCAAGAGTAGTCTAAAGCAGTAGTGTAGAGTACGTACTACGGAGTGCCTCTTAAACAAGCGTAACTAGCACAGGAACTGTTACATGAAAACCACTCACGACCAGCAATCCGCAATCCGACAATCCGCAATCCGGCGCAAGGATTGAGGATTATGATTTGAAGTTATAATATACATCTCAAGGATATGCATGTTGAAGCTACTCACGCTGGCTGCCGCTCATTCTCACTTCTCATCTGCACGACATCCTTGCTGTACACCTGTTCAACACAGGTTTGCCTTGCATGGCTAGTGCGTGAACTAGCTAGGACACAACCGGTAGCCAGCGTCACCCACTGGCTACCATGTGAAGCTGTCCACTCAGCTTCAGACCTGTCACGCAGGTCCCACCTCCTACTTTCAAAACTCAGAGGTCCCATGGGGTAAGACTCTAGGCTCCCATAACCCACGTGCAAGGAATGGCTCAGGAGCAGTCTATGTGAGAACCTGCCATTTGTTCACCCGGGAGTGGGTCAGGGGTGGTACATGGGTGGTCCGGGTTTGAAACGGGTATGGAACGGTATGGCATGGAACGGGGTCTGGAACGAAACGGCCCACGCCAGCACAGCACTGCCACCATGCAGCACATCTTTATCAACATTGGCAGTTTGGAGCGAGAGTAGCGCAGCAAGCAATTCTTAGACTGCCAGCTGGCTGGCAGAAGCCAAGCGCATCTCTACCATCAAACATCACAGCTGTGCCACAGCAGGCAGCAACTGTAAGTGGTGCAGGCGCATCCATTCTTAGACTGGCAGCTGGCAGCAGCCAAGCACATCCCTACCATCACACAACAAAGTAGGTAGCAGCTGTAAGTGCTGCAGGCACAGACTTGCCAACACAATCACAGGGCTTGGGCATAGTAAACGTATTCTTGCATGTATGCACTCATGTATGTATGTGCGCTCATGTATGTGCGTACAAATATGTACAAATGTAAAATCAGATTGCACATGTTCAAATATATATATATATATAATATCGTATGGATCAGAGGTATGGAACAGAGGTATGGAACGGATCCTTCAAACAGGTATGGAACGGGGGCCATGGAACGGGTGTGGTCCCGGACCTTGTTCCAACCCTTATAATTTGACTCGCGCACATATATATATATATAATTATATATATATATGTCATGTACGGTTTTTTGTTCACCCCTTGCAATGCAGCGCCCGCGCGGCAGCATCATGGCCTGCCGAGGGGGGATAGAGACCACCCTGACGGGCTGCATACGAACAATCCAGGCCTCGACGTGGATCGAAACGTGCGGGGCCCGTTCTTGGGCTCAAGCGTGACATGCACATCACAGCACCACCCTTTTAGGGCTAAATTTTAATTTTCAAGGGATATGCCCCCAAGATATGACTTCTCTTTATATGCTACAGTATCTCTACAGGATGGTGCCCCCAAACGTGATGTCAACGTTGGTTGAAAAAAAAAACATGAATACTATAGTTATAAGTAACATAAACGATAGAATTCAGCCACTGGCATATCTCAACTGAACGCTATTGAACGGGGGCCCAACATTGTAGGGTCTTGACTTGAAAGTCCCACGGAACATCAGTCGTTTCTGACAGGATTTAGGTAAGTGGATGGCTCCTCTATCTCTGTGGCTATGCAACCCGGTCACTGGGCATTGGACATATGTTTACCGATCATCCTAGAATATCATGTCTTCTTATAATCAAAACTGTTGTGTGTAAGCTGGGGTTAGGGAAGACAATGTCCCAATTGGAAAGATCACATTCGCCCAAACTAATTTCGAACGAAAGCATCGATCGAATTACGATGTCCTTCTTTCTGCCTCATTCATGGGGAATTTAAGTCAACCCGCCCAAACTTGAAACAAACTCCCAAAAAACAAATGCCGAAATGACTCCAAACATTGAAACACCAAATGTTCAGCAAATGTGACATCACTCGCTAGCAGCTGAGTTTCCCCAAGCACTTGATATGGTGATGGAAAATCCACCATTTAGCCAGATGATTTTCCCAGAAAAAAACCATGGCCAATCAGCCAGGTTTGCCCTGCAAAAAAATACGACAAATTCTTGGCTGGTCAATGTAGTTTTTATCCCATCACCAAAAAAAGAGTGGCTGGATTTGTTTCTACCCATCCGGTTGATTGACCTACAAGGTGGTGCCCCCCCAGTGATGTGAACGTTGGTTTATAACCCCCATGAAAACTAGCTCGGTATATCTACCATAAACCCTCGCGTGAAATTGGAGTTATGTGAACCCCAACTTAGCGCTTTCGAAACGTGAGCCCCACATTGTAGAGATACTGCAGCACATCCATGGGGGTACCCCTAAATCATCATCCATTTTATGTTGATTTATGTTGATTTTACCCGTAAAAATGGTGATGTTCCATACTTAAACGTTTACCACGTTTACCAGAGGCTATTGTTAAGTTGCTGTTTCACCAAAGCAACTTAGCTGTTAAGCAACTCCATGCATCAACACATGGTGCTTTTCATGTGGCGCCCATGGTCAGCGCACCATGAAATGAGGGAATTATCCCTTTCGTGATGAAAAATCACACGAATCCCAAGTAGCTATCCCTGGTTTTGTGGGATAAGTACCCTCTGGTAATGACTGTCACATAGCCATTGAACATGGCGAAATAATGTTCGTTGATTTACCCATTAAAAAAAAGGTGATTTTCCATAGTTATGTAAACGTTTACCAGAGGGTACGTAGGCTTAATCCACTGAAATAACATGAAATAACTAGGTTTTTATCTAATCATTTCTTCGGATTCGTGGGTAGTTTGCCAGCACGTAACCATGATTGTAATCATCATTATCCATGATTCACCATCATCAACCGGTACATTGCCAATCTTAGATACCCTGCAAACAAATAAATTCTTTGCTGGTGAACGTAGATACTCCCATTAATACCAAAAGACTAGTTAGGATTAGTTTGTATCCATGTAAGATTGAGCTAGGGTATTAACATATATTAACCACTACTAAGCATTATTAATCATCATTATCCATCATTATGATGGTATGACCATCCCTTAAGTGTTGGGTAAAAACCGTTGATCATGGCACAGAACCGAAAGTCGCCTCTACACTCTGACCATGGCTCCAAATCCAGCAGTGATTTTCCATGATATTCCATGATTTTCCCAATTCAAATGCTGGGGTACACTCCAATTTAAAACCCTTCCTGCACAATGGGATTCCTTACAACTAACCGCATGAATCCGTGTGAGCAAAAACAGTCATGAAAAAATCATGACCGTCCTCAAAACATTGCTACATCCTATGTATATCTCGTCGGATTGTAGTCCTGTGATATTCCGATTTTGTTGGTGATATCCCCACCCATATGCTCCATGTATGGAATATTTATCAACATTTGCCCTAAACATCACCCAAATGTAGGTATATATACCATACATGGAGCATATGGGCCACTAGTTATATTCCCATGACAATCCTACTTTTCACTGTGGTATGCTTCCAGGAAACTATGGTTGTTTGAGTCGACGATCAGCATCTCCAAATGTCCCCTGGTCATTCTGGTCATTTGGAAGGTTGCTGCAGTTATGGCCGTTTATGAGTTATAACTTGTTATTTCTATGGGGATATACGCTCTTTTTCAATGGGGTTATTTCAGTACTTATAACTGGTATAACTTGGGACATAACTGTGCGGAGAGGGCCATGTTGGTTTACAACTCCAATTTTTTTTGGGCTTATGGTAGACATATCTATCCAAGATGAGGGCTTACAAAACGACTTTCCTTGAACTGGTGAGGCACCGCCGCTGCAAAGTTTAGCAACTACCATATGCGAACCATGGTGCTGGAATATTTACCAACATTTGCCCGAACAAAATTCACCCAGTTATGTAGGTAAATATACCAGCACCATGGAGCATATGGGACTTGAAAATACAACGATTCCGGAATGACCAAGTGTGCTGTTTCACCACGTCGGGAATCCAATCAGATTGTGCCCTGATTCCTACCTGGACTTTCATCAGCGGGTTCCCCGGTTCAAACGTGGCTTGCTGGAGAATCACCCATTAAAAAGATGATGTTCCCATTAAAAAAAAACAAAAACATGCATTTCTAGGGAATTTCCCCAGTGCCACACTTCATCACCAGAGCGCAACTTGGATTTGCGGTCCCCCCCTTATTCTTTTTGAAGGACTCCCCACAAGTTTGTCCCAGTCGTGGGCCGGCTACCGTTTGATCCACCTACATCCTGTACCCATCATCGTTGGCATGGGCTCTACCCCGGTAGGCCCTCCTGGTTAAACCTACACACCAACATTCGCTTGTATCTCGAATGTTCATTCCCAAAAATAGTATCTGACTGCAATTCACGGTGTTGACAGCAAAAAACATTGAACCAATTAGAACCGGTGCCTTAAGTGAAATAAGGTGCTCACTGTGTGTTGTGAGGTGGTTGGGAGGTCATCAAACAAATTGCCCATGGTCAATCTTCGATACCTTGCCTGTGATTGAAGCTGTTTATGTGCCAGTTTCATAAAGGGTTGTATTAGTGGCCTCCCCCCCCCAAAAAAAATGCAGAAAACAAACCAATTGACCATTATTTTGGAACTGGTTGTTACGAAGTCAAATCTGTTTTGCAGAAAAACGAAATACGGTTTTCAATGGATGTTCCGATGTTCTTTCTAACTTTGGGTTTTCTTAATATCCATGGATTGGTTTATAAGGGAAAATCGAAACCGAAAACCATTGACTTTCCTATGAAATATGAGTGTTTCAACCGTAAAAATTCCCAACCAATCCATTGGTTACCACATGATCCTTAGATATCCTATTAGCCAATGATACTCCCATGATATTCCCATTCTTTTACCACGGTTTTCTATGGGTTTCTATGGGTTTCCTATGGGTTGTCTATTGATTTTCTATGGGTTCCGTTTTGAAAACGGACGTCCCATGTCCCAAAATGGGCAGCGCTTCCAAATCTTCCAAGGCACGTGGAGTTTTCAAAGAGATTCTCCTCAAAAGAGACGATGCCGTTGTTGAAGAGGTACACCAACTGAGCAGTTTTTCACGCTGTTAATAGTTAATAGATGTTAAAAGTTAATCATGGTTAATATAGGTTAATATTGGTTGATAATGGCTAATATTGGTTAATATTGGTTGATAATGGATAATCATTGTTTATAGTTAATAATGGTTAATAAAGCTTTATAATTTATAATAGTTAATAATGGTTAATAACTCTTATTAATAACTGTAAGGTACACTATGATATTAATACTAGTTAATAATTGTTGAGTAATTATGGATTATTAATAATAGTTAAAAATGATTAATATCATAATGGCTAACATATAATAATGGTTGATAATTAAAAAATGGTTAATTCTGGTTAATTATTGTAAATAATGCTTAATATTGGTTAATTACACCAACTGAGCCGAAAAATCGAGCTGTTTCACATTCGAAAAAAAACATGCCACTGTTTGGTGAACTATGAATAACTATGGTTTATACATATGTTTTTTTTTGTAATGGATATAAGATGATATAAGTATGCTTATGAATTTTAAATATCCAACTGAGCAGAAAAATCAGCTGTTTGATGCGAATATAGAGGGAATACCATGGAACTATGGAATATCATGGGAATAATTATCGTGGAACCATGATGAAAACTGATTCAATGGATTGTTTAAGGAAAAATTGAAACCGGAAAACCCCATATTTGATGGGACAATCTATGGTCTCCGGTTAACATTTTCCCTTGAACCAATCCAGTGTTTGATCTACCGGCTTCATCTGTCTATACGGTTTGGTGAACTATGGATAACTACGGTTTATAAGTTTTTTTTTAATAATCGATAAAAGTATGCTTATAACGTTAAATATCCAACTAGATACTGGGCTTATGACTCAGCCTAAAACAGGGGGGGCACCACGTTGTAGACATTGTTCATGATTACAAGCGGCAGCAAGCAATTACGTAACTTCAAAGGTTGAATGCATGAATTCCCATGCTGTGAACATTAAACCCTGGATAAACATGGATAAATAATTCACAAAGCTGACAAATTGAAACAGTTTGCCTCCCATCTGAATGACCTAAACACATCGAGCCAGTACCCACCAGTGTAGTGCGCTAGCGATCTACCCCGGTAGGCCACATTTTTGCGGGGATGATTCCCCAGAATCCTCACCCCAACCATCAACCAGGTTCCTTGGGAATGGGATGCCATGATGCCATGTCATGGCTTAAGTGAGAATCCTGAATGGCTAGAAAAGTCGTGATTTTTTGAACGGAAAGACATGAATCAACCACAGCATTTGTCACTTATACATAGTTTTAAGACCTTTTGAATGGTCTAACCATCCTATAAATCATTATAAATCATTGTTACATGCCCATCAACGTACTAGTCACCAGGGGTTTTGCAGTCACTAAATGCCATTCAACTCACCCAGATATAACTATCTCAAATTCACCATCAACATCCCATTCAAAGCACGCTGAGTTCATCAAATTCACACATCACTTGTCCTTCAGATTCCTTTTTAAATCACCATGAGTTCATCCCATTCGCATTTGAAATCCCATTGAAGCTCATCAATCCCACAATGTGGGGCCCCCAAACGATAGCTAAGTGGGTGAACATAGCTCCAATTTCATATGGTAGATATACCGAACTACTTTTCATGGGGCTTATGTTCACCAACGTTCACATCACTGGGGGGGCACCACCTTGTAAGCAAACTTATATCCACTACAAACAACATATGTATATATACATACATACATACATACATACATACATACATACATACATACATACATACATACATACATACATACATACATACATACATACATACTACATACATACATACATACATACATACATACATACATACATACATACATACATACATACATACATACATACATACATACATACATACATACATACATACATACATAAACACTATTAACCACTATTAGCCACTATTATTCACTATAAACAACTATTAACCAAGGGACTCTTTTTTACCACAATTATCCCATTGAAACTCATGAATCCCATGGAATTGACTGTCACCGCGCCTCCAAGAGCGGGTTGTAGTCGAAGATGCCGCTGGGGAGCTCCACCAAGCTCTGACAGCCCCATAGGACGAAGGCGCGCAAGTCTTTCATATTGGCAATACCTGGGGGCCGGCGATTTCTGACAGATAGCGTTCAGTTGCCTCAAAAAGGTGGCTGAATGAACTATGGTTTATGGTAGATATAACGAACGATCGTATTGAGCTGGCGTTCAGTTGCCTCAAAAAAGTGGCTGAATGAACTATGGTTTACGGTAGATATCACGAACTAGTATTCATGGGGGTTATGGTTTATAAACCAACTTGTAACTAGGGGGGCCCATGATGTTTTATCTATCCCATATGCTATATGTATAGTATATTTACCTACATAACTGGGTGATTTTTGGGGCAAATGTTGGCACATATTCCAGCACCATGGAGCAAATGGGTATAGTGAATGGAATTGACGTCATGGTATATCAACAACCATGGGGATATCATGGAATATGTAAATATATATATATATATTTGTAAGTTGCCTTAAAAAAGTGTGGTTTATGGTAGAGATAACGATCTGGTTAATGGGAGTTCTAAACCAACATGGCTGAATCAATATGTGGCTGTGGCTGAATCAATATGTGGCTGTGGCTGTGGCTGAAACAGCTATGGTTTATGGTAGATATAACAAACTATAAAGTTCATGGATGTTGGGGTTTATAAAGAAACATTCACATCACGTTTGGGGGCACCATCCTGTGCCCCAACCGTGCTTGGTTTTCAGATGGCCCATGCTGCATCCAATTTTGAGCTTTAAGCAACACAAATAACATATATATATATATATATAAACATTTGAGCAGTGTTCAAAATCCCTCTCTCATTCCATTATACTCGTTGGTTAAGGGGTTCCCCTATATCATTATTGTAATTCCCAATATATTGGGTAGTATAATCATAATCCCCTATAATCATCAACCAACCAGGGTTTTGAACACTGCTCATTTGGTATATCCTGTAGAATGATAGAGATCTATACAATGTGGGGCCCCCGTGAAATCGAGAACGCTAAGTTGGGGTTCACATAACTCCAATAAGTATATAGTTTATCATACGCGTTCCAGCTATAGTTAGTGGGGAAAATGTAACTATAGTATTCATGGGGTGAATCTAAACCAACTAATAAGTATCATGAACCATAGTTATCATAGTATGGTTAAAACCAATTAACCATCTCTACAAAAATAGCCCATTGTAAACTTATAACTGGGGGGCCCCACTAATTGTAGGTTTCAGTATTGTTGTTAACCACTTAATCTATCTGGGATGCAATACCTGGTGTTCAATCTGTTCGCTGGAGCCACCAAGTTCGAAAATGGGGATTTACCAATGAAAATCCAATGTTTTGATGAAAACATCTAGAAATGCTCGGCTACTGATGGTACATGATGGCACAAGGTGGTTTACCCACAAAAAAAAGTGGGAAAACTGGTGATTTCAGCACCAAACAACGGGGATTTATATGTGATTTCGTGATAGCTACTGTAAGTTGGTGAACATTTGCACAGGTGAATTCGATGGTTTTGGGTGTATTGGAATTGAAACAAAGATATTCCTTGCAAAATTCGGCGGAAGATATGGCCTACTTGGGGGAATCCTATATATGTCAATGGGTTTTAAGCACATCCAAGTATGGGTCAAAATTGGAAAATTGGATGTGCATCGTAAGGCGGGGAACAATAAAACACATATGCCCTTTTTCGATCCCCCAGGCCTGGTGGATTTCCAAATGGGAAACTAGAAGGGAATTTTCAGAAGATTATCCTGGTTGGTTGCAATGTGGACCCCCCCCAGGTATAAGTTGGTTTATAAACCCCATCAACTATAGTTATAAGTGTGATAAACCATAGTTATTGGAGTTATAATCCAACTTAGCGTTCTCCAAAACGGGGACCCCTCATTGTGAGAAGCCAAGGTTATCCTGGTTGGTTGAGAACAAAATTCCCAGTGGATTATGATCATTTGAAATATTTTTGGAGTAGCATGACGCAAGAACTACAGTTATGGCCGTTTATGAGTTATAACTGGTTATTTCTATGGGGTTATACACTCTATAAATGGGGTTATTTCAGTACTTATAACTGGAATTTCGGGCAATAACTGTAACCACCTGTGAGTGGGCTAGATCGCAGCCATTTTAGGTCATCTGTCCCGAAAAACCGGCGGATTTTCGGAGATAGATCAAAACCTATTGTACCATATGTGGGGCCCCCCAGTGATGTGAACGTTGGTTTATAAACCCCATGAATACTATAGTTATTTGCGTATGATAAACCATAGTGACATTGGGGTTATGTTCACCAACTTAGCTATCTAACGGGGGCCCCACATTGTACCATATTTGGAGAGAATAATACCCGTAAATAGCAACTATTTTGATAATCCAGAGGCTCTAATCTGACTTTGATACATGGCCATATTTTCATTGTTCCTATCCCCGAGGCTAAGAATGGCATGTTTACTTTCTACATTTCTACTCATTTTCAATCTACTCCAAAAAAAAACATGTTTCCCCCACATGGATCCAGTATGATCCAATCATTTCGGGCTGACACCCGGTGACCTGTTCGAATGGCCGAAGGGATCTCCGCATATTCTCCGAAAAAAGGAATACAAGGAGGGCCGTTCCTCGGTGTCCGGAGAGATGTCACGGTCGGAAAAACCATCCAGGAAAAGATCGGAAAATCATCATCTTGCAGCCTCCGTATGCTTCCAAGTTCTACAATTCGGGATTTAGGGGCTGTGTATTTTTTTGATGTAATATTTGGTGTTTCAAAGAAGTGGACATTTCAACCAATCAAGAATCATTATGAACCTTCGACGGTGAAGATAAAACTCCTACTTCGCGGGTCATCCCACTTGCTAAGCAGGTTATATCCTTGGTTATAAGTGGGATAAGTAGGGTTAGTCCACTTATAACTAGGGTTATAACCTTCATGAGCCACCAAGTAAACTATGGTCCGTTCATGCTCACATAGGATTGTCATGCTACCATGGAGATCATATTAACTATGGTTTGTGGGAAATGTACGGACATGTACGGACATGTATGGAACGATTATTATTATTATTATTGTTGTTATTATTATTATTAACTATTATTAATATTATTACCAGTAGTACCGCACAAGGCGGTGGCGGAAGTTTCAGAAATAGGAAACCTATAGGAGAGGTTGGTTGTTGTGAATCACGGACGGCAGAGCGAAGCCACTGACGGACCGAAAGGTGGTTGAGGTCTTCGCTCTTTCTCTCTCTCTTTCTGTCTCTTTCTCTGACTATATCTACCGACCTACCCACCTATCTATCTATGTATCCATCTATCTCTTTCTCTCTCTCTCTCTTTGTCTGTCTGTTTGTCTGTCTATCTATCTATCTATCTACCTATCTATCTATCCATCCATCCATTCTTCCATCCATCTATCTATCTATCTCTCTGTCTCTCTTTGTCTGTCTGTCTGTCTATCTATCTATCCTATCTAATCAAATCCAATCTAATCAAATCAAATCTAAACTATCTATCTATCTAATCTAATCTGATCTAATCTAATCTAATCTAACCTTATCTAATCTTATCAAATATTATCTGATCTTATATCTATCTACCTATCTATCTATCTGTCTATCTATCTATCTATCTACAGTATCTATCTATCTATCTATCTATCTATCTATCTCTCTCTCTCTCTCTGCCTGTCTGTCTGTCAATCTATCTATCTTATCTAATCAAATCAAATCAAATCAAATCAAATCAAATCAAAACTATCTATCTACCTATCTATCTATCTATCTATCTAATCTGATCTAATCTAACCTTATCTTATCTTATCTAACCTTATCGCATCTTATCTAATATTATCTAATCTTATCTATCTATCTATCTATCTGTCTGTCTGTCTGTCTATCTGTCTATCTTTCTATCTACCTATTTATCTATCTAATCTATCTAATCTATCTAATCTATTTAATCTATCTAATCTATCTGACCTATCTAATCTATCTAATCTATCTAATCTATCTAATCTATCTAATCTATCTAATCTATCTAATCTCTCTAATCTATCTAAT
>CAMXCT020000313.1:10471-15471 GCA_947184155.2 Cladocopium goreaui
TTATTAAATAACATATTATTTCAAAAACAAAAAAAGATATTTAATAATTAATTAATATATATATATATAAATAAATATATTAAATCAATACCACAAAATATCAATAACTATATTAAATACACATCAATCAATATCAATAAATATCAATAAATATCAATATATATATATCAAAATAATTTTTTAACTAACATAATAATCAAAAATCAAATCTTAAAATATACACATTATATATATATATTGAAATAAGAAACCGATACATATTATATTCCGAAATAATCAACATAATTAAAATAATATATTCTTATTATAATATCTTAATATATATAAATTCCTTTCTATAAAAAAACATCTAAAATTTTATTTAATAACAAAATTATTTTATTATTTTTCTTTTTTTTTTTAAAAACAATATTTTTATGTCAAAACATTAACTTTTCTCCTTTTATAAATTCTGCAAAAAATATAGGTTGTGTCGACATCCGAACCTCATATCATCAAATCCTAATATTAAATCTAAATGCAAATTAAAACATATTAATTATCAAAAACTATCATAAAATACAAAATAAAATGCTGATATATATATATATTTTTAAAAATATATCAAAATAAATACCAAATACAATATCCCAAATATATATAAAAATATTAAGATACATATTAAATAAAATTCCAAAAAAATAGCAAAAAATAAAATATTAGATTAAATAATCGGAAATATATAATAACGTATAGATATCGCAAGCTTCGTTATTAAGCTACGTCAGTGCCTCTGTATACCTAATATTATCAAGAATACCATACAAGGTACCAATTTTGTTAGTTTTTTATTATAATGCGATACCACTCGTGGGCTGAATCTGTGGCAAGCAATTCTTAGATAGGTGTAAAAGAATTTGACCGCAGCCGGGAAATAAACATATACAAAAAAGTCATCTTGATATGTCCCAAATTTATTTGGTCGTAAGGAATCTATTTCCATTGGTGGAATGCGTTGGAAACGACCAGGGCTTGGGAAACTTCTGCTGTCCGTGAAGGTTTAGAGGCTTCCTCCAAAGTGAAATATTGTAGGAATGGCGTTTTGTTATTCGTACCCAGAGAGCTCGAGGTACATTGCGCGGTACATTTCCCCGTCGTTTTGAGCGTGCAGCATCGTGTTGCAGTGCAGATATTTCTGCAGCTGCTATCTTGGCTGCCCAGGTGTGACTAGCCTTATACCACAGCACAATTTTTCCGATGGATTTTGGGCTCTCATAGAGCCCCTAAAAATGGCACAGCCGTTTTTGCTTGGGCTTCCTTTGTTTTTGCGTTCGCAGGCAATTTTTTAAAAGGTTACCCCAGCCTGATCAATGCCATTTGTTGGGCCAGATTGGAAAAAATATGGCTGATTCATGGATTGATTCGCACAATTTCAGCTTTCACCCCTGACCCCATGTAATAAATATGGACAATTTCAATATATGATTAAATAATTATATATAATATATAATTATATATCAAATATACATATACATATATATATATATATATATATACAGTATTTTATAACATAGTTATATTTGATGTGTATATATGTATATATATATATTTAACGTATTAACGTATTTTATAATATAATGTAACACATGTATATGTATATGTATACATACATACATAGGAAGAAGGGAGGAACACATGTAATATCAATCATATAACTGATATTATCTTTTGTAAGTAATTAGAAATAATAACTATTATTAAGAATCCAACAAGCCAAAGACATAGATGCACACATGAACTTATATATATATACATATCAGCCAATCAATCACATAGCACACTCCCTGTACAAACCTCCAACCTCCTGCAGAACATTCCTCGTTGCAATAAGAAGCCGCATCTGGTTGCAAGTTAAAGGCCCACGTCGCGTGAAATTTTCTGCTTCTCAACTCTGGCCGATGACGACTTTGTTCATCGAACTCGAGGGCAGAAATCCTGCGCAGGGTGGAGAATCGAGTTGTCCGTGCTTTCCTTTTGATCAAATTAAATATCCATAAATATCTTGTAACTCTTTTAGCTTCAGAACTCCATCTGCTAAAACAATCCCAGTCCGACATTTCCTGAGCTTCCGATCGAAGCCCTGGCGCCCGCCAGTCGGGGACTTTTCCATGCACTCTTCATTTTCCCAAGAAACTCCTTCAGTTCACACCAAAACTGTTGTTGAAACAGCTGCTATGGCACTATGGATTTAGCAAGGATATGTAGCAGCATGTTAGGACACCAGCTATCTTTGTTTGGGTTCAATTCGAAGTAAAACCCTCCCGGTGCTAGCCGCTGGATAGCCACTGGATAGCCATGCCACAGTCCTGAAGACAGCAGCTATGGCAGCTATGGCAACTCCGTGTCCTCATCGATCGCCTCAGACTTTGTTGCGTTTTTGCTGATGAACATTGGCTGGTTGGTGGTTTCAACCCCTCTGAAAAATATTAGTCAAATGGGAGTATTATTCCCAATATATGGAAAAATGTTCCAAACCACCAACCAGTTGGATATTGGGATGCCACCCTCGAGTATGCAAGAGCCAGTTGCCACTCACCAATTACACACCAATGATCAACATATGTCAATGATCTGATAGGAAGAGCTATGCGTATAAACATTGGGTATGGTCAAAACCTCTACCATCTGGTTATTTAACATAGCCATGGAAAATCGCCATTTTTAATAGGTAAACCATCTATACATGGGCCATTTTCCATGGCTATGTTAAATAACCAGAGGGTATTATATAAATAGACTCTTTATTCGTGGAGGGTGAACATCCATAAATCCCAACGATGTTTTGATGTGTGCTTCGAATGCCGAGCTGACCTGCAGCTGCTTGTCGTGTGCAGCCAGGTGCTCCTGAAGTTGGGATGTGTTCGCCGACTTGGGATGTAGGTTTCATGTGTATATATATATACATGTATATAAATATATAGCAACAGTCAAACAAATATAGAAACGGGTAAAATCCTACCAACAACTGGTGGTAATGTCTAAACTCGATCTTTTTGAAGGTTTACTGTGACAAAATCCATTGTGAAAACATCCAGAAAGAAACATCCATGAACACTTCAACTTCCATTTTCTGGCTGCATGGCCAGCCATCATCTGGGGGTTTGACTGCGGCCTCGTTTTGGGATGACCGCAAATTTTGTGATCCATTTTGTGGATTCCAACCAGTTGAGACCATCAGAAAAGCAGGACAAAAAAACATGACCCGAAGAAAAATGGATGAGTTAAGACTAAGACCAAAAAAGAAATGATCCATTCTTTGACCAGCCATTTTTTGGGGGACCCAACACCCAACACCAGCGTCCTCCGTGAGATTGCCCGGTGCTCGTTGTGGCACCTGCACCTGGCATGACTGGGGATGCTGACATTTCAACTAATCCACAACTACGGACATAATCTTGAGGATTAATCAATCTCATATTCCATAACTATGCTACTACTGGGCGTTGAAACAACCCATAATCCATAACCATAGTTTCCTGCGAAAATCGATGATGTAAGTGGAAACCATGTTTGTTTTCTGTTTTTGACCAGCAAATAAAGAGGTTTCCTGCAATTTCTCTCGTAAACAAACTCTGTGAGCCAATGTTCGCAGTGCGGTAAACCCAATATGCAGGTCTGAGAGTTTGAACCCAGTAAACTGTGATATGGCACACCTATAGCTAAGAGTCATGAAACCCTTTTTTGCGGACATGCTATGAAAAAGGAAAAAAACACCATCGCAAATCATTGGCTCAATGGGGAGCCAAGTATCTACTGGTAATCCTATGAGCTCCATGTCCCAAGTTTCCTCCAGTATTGATGGTTCATCATCCCAATGAAATTTCTAGTTGACGGTTTCAACCTGGGATCATTCATCCTAGTAGGTTTGAACACTAAGTCTCGGACACCACTCAGTAGCCATTCCATTATCCCAAATAATATCTGCTTGGTGGTTGAGCCACCGTTCTGAAAAATATGAAAGTCAGTTGGGAAATATATGAGTTCGCCAGTTGGGATCATTATTCCCAATATATGGAAAAATAAAACATGTTTGAAACCACCGACCAGATATACTCCACTGTCCCCATCATCCCATGGATTCTCCCCACCAGCCAGGACGGCCAGCCTTGCCCTTGGAAGATTTGGAGCCGAAGGAGTTGTGGCCTTTGTGAAACACAGCGGCGAAACCTTTGGGCAGTTTACATTTGGGATGTTCCTAAAATTGACTCATGTTGAAGTTCTCGTGCTGCACTTGGAGATCTATACTTTTGAACTAAGTAACTGCGTAAATTCATGTGATTCCTTGACACTTCCCATGAATCTTGGGTGCCAACCCATGGCCATCATTGTGCCGAACTTGCCACCAATGCTGGAAGCAACGCGTCCACCCTGATGCCATGGGCCCAGCTATGAGGCTCGATTTCCCACCGAGTCAGCAACTCCAAGTTGTGCCAATACGGGCCAATCCATGTTAAACAAGTGGGGAATCCCCTGTAAATTGAGATTGTAATCTGTTTTAATGTCATTGATTAATCCTCTGTTAGTTGAGGTTCTAATAGGATTTTCAAGTGTCATGTTTGATTAGCGGAGGGTTAAACAATACTTTTCTTCGAGTGATCCCGACCGTGACATTATTTTGTCATAGTTTCTGGCATCTCATCTCGAAGTGTATTTAGCATATATTTTCTGGCATTCTATTTGAAATTCTATTCTGGCAGTTTATCTGGCATCTATTCTGACATTTTCTCGGGCATTCTATCTGGCAATCTTTTTGATAATCTACAGCATCTGGCATCTATTCTGACCTTCTTTCTGGCATCTACTCTGGCATTCTATAGCGTTCTCTCTGGCAATCTCTCTGCCATGTGTTCGGGTCCAGGGCCACTCCACAGCCAGCACCTCAAGAAACTGGCAAAGGTGTGTGTGTGTGTGTGACACTGAGTTGCTTGCTTTCTCGGAAGCCAGCTTCGAAGCAGGGTGTA